>JABCKE020000156.1:0-11683 GCA_013186425.2 Fusarium sp. NRRL 62610
CGCGAGCCTATGGGCTCCCAGATTACTCTCCGGGGTCGTGAAAAGCTCGCCAAGGAGCAGGTACCTTGTACCTCAACGGTCACAGCCTGATTTGTGCCAAGGGCCCATCTGTTTTTGGAAGCTGTCGGAGCCTGGCCGCGAGCCTCAAAGTCGGTAATAACCAAGTGCACGCCTTAAACGCATCTCAAGGGCTGTTAAGAATGGCTAAGCGCAGTGATGTTTCAGCCACGTTAGAAAAAGGCACTGATATGGCTTCAGTTATTGCTCTCAGGTCACCAAGGATATTAAGCAAGCAAGGCCTCCGGATCTAAACAGTACGGGGTAGATTGAACAAGGTATTAGAACCGCACTTTCAAGAGAATACAAGACCGAAGGAGAATCACATGTTCCACTTTGATTGCACGCATATCCCTGATGATGGATTGTAACGCTGGTTGAATTGATATCGTACCCAGACCGGTCCTTACAGTGATCTAGACTCTAGCCTCCACCAGATGCGGTCTTCGTTGCGTAGCCAGCTAAACTTCTCCTCCTGTCCACGAAAACCACATATCCTTCTACACTGGGTAGTCCGTTATACTAACGGACCTGTAACTTCGTTGGTCTTGGGGGATACCAGCTTCAAGGACGACCTTCTTATAAGCTGGTGACAGCTCTGAATATGACTTGAATTGCGTCGTTTTGTAAATCTTATCTCCCCACTCATTAGTACCATCCACAGAGGTCCAGTTGGTGGCAATATGGTGAAGTGTCAAGTTCCCGGTTGTGTAGAGCTCACGCTCGTTACGGCCGAGCCAGAAGTCTTTTGTTTCAAAGACGGAATAGCTGACTACGTAGTCACGCGAACCTTCGTCGTGATAGATAGCTATGATGATCCTTGTCAGTGCTAGCCGTCGGGGTGTAAAGATCAGGAGCAGTGAGCTTACCGGACCCTTTCGGGGAATCCAGAACCCAGTTCTCTGTGATGGTAGTGTTGGGGCTCTTAGACAGGGTATATATACCCCCAAGATCCGAATGAAGCTGGCCATACTTGTGTACGAGATTCTTGGCGATGTAACCACCTTTCATGATGGTTGGGGTAGTATACCGCGGCTGGTACTTGTACAATCCCCGTCTCTCATACTCATCGCTGCCACCCTCGTCATTGGAACCCCACCCATACCCGTAGCATACGCCGCTGTATGGAACCCTGGATATATCATTGTGGAGAACCTGAGTTGCCTCTGTGTAAGTGACGAGGATAGAGATGGTGCTGGTGTATGTTTTGGCGATATCCGTAAAAATGTTCTCGCGTACGCGATTATCCTTGTTGATCATTCGCTTGTCTGATGGATGATGAGCATCTGCCTGGACACCGCCGATAGTGATGGCGTTGGCGCCCGTCTCTGTGAAAAACATTCCACTAATCTCGACACCTGAGGCTCCAAGACCGATACCGCTGGCATGAGCATTGGCGTCATTGCCGATTCCGAAGCCGCCCATGATGGCTGTCATGCTACCGTTCTGGAAGAGAATATTCTGAACGGCGCTGGCTTGCACGGAGCCAGGGATCTGAGTCCACGACGCTCTAGTGGCCTCAAACTCGGGGTAGGTTGTGTTTTCGCCAATGAAAGCACCGGTTTGCTGGTCGACGAAGCCGACGTTGGACGATGGAAGATCTAGATTCTATAAGTTAGCGAGCTTACAAGTAACCTGGAAGAGACAGAGGCTGACTCCACGTGGTGTGCATGTAATTCAGTCCCTTGAACGTCAAGTCTTTCACAGGTGCGTCGTACGTTCCCGAAAGAATTAGCAACTGTTCAAGTTTCCCAAGAACCATATACATGCTACCAATGGCTGTTCCCTGGGGTGGCTTATAGTAGAGCTTCCCTGCCGTTGAATCCAGGAAGAACTCGTTTTCTTCATCCAGTAGCGCGAGCGCATTTTGGATAAAAAAGCCATGGTCAGAGTCTGGGCGGATCAAAGTGTCATAGCCAATCACGTTATTGGCAAATGCTGGCTGCTTCATGACGAGAGTCTTGTTCTTGCCAGCTCGCTCTATGGGAGAGTAACGGTCGGTAAATGCCCCAATGCCACGGATCTCGGCCTTTTCGAGTCCATCCATGCTGAGGATAAACTCGGCCTGCTTGTCGACAATCCAGAAGCCCTCGGTGTTGTTCTGAAGCCAAGATCGCTCCAACTGTTTCCGAGCCACAAGTGCATGCTTCTGGTTTGCAAACAGATGCCGAGACTCGATGCCTCGGGGGACTTGGGCTACGTAGATCTGCTTTGACCTGTCGTGGACTTTCCACTTCTTGATTTCAAGCCTTGTGACGGTTAGACAAGATTCTGCATGTATATATGACTTGGTGATTCCTACCCTCCTGAAATTTTTGCCCCCCTTTCCATATCCTGCGCCTGCCAAATGACACGGTGCCCATGATAACCCGAATCTGCCTCGGAAAAGTTCAATGGCTTGTCAAGGTAGTAGGTTCCAGGGGCAATAAAGACGGTTATATCCGATTTCATTTTCTTATTGACATTGCGTACAGCCACCTGAGCTCTTTCGAGGGATCGGAAAGGGCGATGCTCGGTGCCTCGAAATGCATCGTTCCCAGACGGTGACACAAAGAAATCAGCGGTGGCCTTGCTGAAGAGCAAGCTGAGTAGAAAGAATACGGTGATTGGATTCAACATTGTATTGAACATGATTGAAGAGACCCCGTTTACAAAGGATATGAAAAACTCAACAGGCCGGTAACAGCCAGGATTTATGAAGGTCTCTAGAAGTTCGTGGTTTCATGACTTGAAGACAAGGGTGCCATAGTGCTAGTGTGTACTCGTGGGAGATGAGGGAAAATCGGCTAATTTCGTGTCCCCGAGGCGGGAGGAAGGGAATGAAAGAATCGACTCAAATCCAGAAGGACAAGAATCCTCCACAGCCGATGCAGCTAGCAGGTAGAATCTCACGCTAGAAACCAGGTCCTTCAACTTCCTTCACTTACTCCTTGCTACCTCCAGCAAACCCCTCAGGCGAGACAAGCATAGGTACGTCTTAGTTGGAAAACCTCTTCCTCATTTAGACTGATGTTAGTCTGCCCATGAATGGAGCCGGCGGGAGTAGAATAGCGTGCTCTGGGGGACATTGATCCAACCACGGGTCTGGGTTGGTAGCCGAATTTAATCGCCTCCAGTATTTTCCAAGGAACCCCTGGTTTCGGGCCGCTCTTCCCCGCACAATTGAAGTTGATCAGTCGCTAACGCAAGCCGAGGATCACTTCCGAGGGTAAGGCGGGGAAGATGGGGCCCTCACTGAAGTTACTTGTTTTCCCGGGAGGTAAACTGGGGGGGTTTCAAGGCCGGAGGCATACTCTTTGCCTTGCCCAGAGAAGCGGTGTCAATGTGAAAAAGGCCCCAGGCACACATGACTCGTCCACGAATGCCCTAGACCCTGGTCGACTGTTTGAATGCAGAGTTACCCGAGGTGGCCATTACTAGACAACCCTGGTCCAGTCAAAGGCGGGGAAGTTGATCATTTCTTTCGAGTGCGTGCTCGGCCGGTCAGGTGAGGTAGACGAAGGAATATGGAAAAGTCTTTTTGATGCTGTGTCTTTCACCCACATCATCGAATTTCTTTCGGCAGAGGACTACGACCTCGCACGCCATGGCCGAGCAAAGTATCTGTCGTCAGCGGGTGGCAAGGGCCTGTGATCAATGCAATACGTGTAGGTTAAAATGTGATGGCTTGCGGGTATGCGGCCGCTGCTCAAGTACGTTGCAGTTCCAGATTATCATCGGCTCAGAACTTGTCACTGAAAGGGATTAGAGAACGGCCTGTCGTGCTCCTATCAACGGACATCATATCGCCGAGGAAGGCCACGTCGGGGTGTACCCATGGCTCAGCGGGGTCTCGACGCTGAGAATTTAGTCATCACACCTCCAAGTCCAACAAGCCGGCGTTATGAGTCGCAGGGCAGCAACTTGGCTCCAGGTGTTGCTTGCCAGATGAACGACACGTTGGCTGGACCAGCCTCTGCAGAAGAGCCTGTTCTTAATATCAACTCCGGTGCTTCTGCATTGGACCAGTTCGATTTCGGCATGGCATCGTCGTTCGCCTTCACGCAACTCGATGATAGTTTCACCCAGAGAGCTTATCAGCTCACTCATGAGACCGAAGCATGGCAGGGCCTATTCCAGAATAACTCTGCTAGTCCTAGATCTCTGGCAAGAGTAACAAGTCCCGAAGAGACGTCTGGCCACAATCCTGCTCTCCTTGGCATCTCATCTCCCAGCATAGCTCGGCAGGCTGTATTTGATCGCCATCCTTGGAAGTTTCCCGTCGCGACAAAGTACCCGTCACTTAACCCACTAAGTCCCTATCTACCGGGAACCTTTTCTGCATCGCTCGTTGATGGCTTGCTTGAAGCCTACCTTGCTGATGTGTCCGACCATGTCCCTATTCCATCGTCACCACTATTGCTCTCTCACCTATTTCGAAGGTGCTCCATATTATCCCTCGACAAGCCTCGATGCTGTACTCCAGCTCTTCTGGCAAGCATGCTTCTGGTTGCTGCTCATACTACAGAGAGCCCTTTCTTTGGCTTTACACCCAACGTCCGTTCACGCCTTTGCGCACAGCTACTGCATCTGACTGTTCGTTTACTCAATGGCAGCATGCAACGCCGCTCGCCCACCTCGCCTAGTCACACCGGCGGGACATTCCTCGACCAACCCAGAAATTCTTACCAGCGACATGAGCGGTCGTCTGAGAACACAGCCGCCTCAGGATCTATCAGGTCATATATAGACAACATTGTCACCCACATTCACATTGGTCTCGTCAACGATGCCGCCGAACTGAAGCCCAGGGGCTCACATTGGTGGCATACGGCATTCCAGTTAGCCAAGGACTACAAGCTCAACAGGGACGCTAGACTTCTCACCGAGGTGCTGGAGGCGGTTGAGGGGACACGGGAACCTTCTTCGGCATCAACAAATAACAGTACTGTCGAGAGCGGCATGGAAACTCATCACAATATCCCTGATGCCGAACATGACACCCCAATTGACGTCGACCACGATGCCGTCATAGAACATGACCCTTCTGACTCCGTGATAGCTACTCTCGAGGAATTGGAAGAGAGACAGCGCGTCTGGTGGATGCTCTACGTCTGGGACAAGCAGATGGCGCTAAGGTACAACTCGCCCTTAGTATTGAAGGATGCTGAGTGCAGGAATGTGTTTGTCCTGCTGAGCGATGCCGACTGGCAGTCGATGCCACTCTCTTCATGTGCAACCGGTGAGACGTTTTCTCTCGGGCTGAAGATAACTGGAACTGGTCGGCAAAAAGGAATCCCACACTTGTGCTGCGGTGGCTCTGCATTGGGTATGCTTCTACCCTTTATGTGCATCCTGGGCCAGGTGATGGATCTACATCACATGCGCAATCATCCACGCGCTAGCGAAGCCCAAACGAATCTTCTTGTCGAAGCATTCACGGCAAACATACAGGCACAGCTCTCTCAACTAGCGACCTCGATAAACCCCTCAAGTCCGACCTCCAACGCGGTACAAGACGCGGGCGGAAACAGCCGAATAAACCGGCATAAGAGAGCCGCAAACTTACAAGCCAGATTTATGTTTCATTCCATCTCAGCTCTTCTCGGGAGCAGATTAGACATGCCTACAATGTTGAACGACGAGACCGGTTATGCCGCATCCCCTGCCTTTGAGGCCTCTCTAAGCCACGCCGTCTCTGCAGCAAACACTCTTCAAGAAATCCCACTGATGGACCTGGACCAATATATAAAGCCTCCCTTCTTCGGTATTCTTCTCTTCCACGGAGCTTCTATTGTATATGTAGCAGCTGCGTTACAAAAGACGACAACCTCAGGCGCAGTGGTTGCTGCGTGTGAAACATATGCACGCGCTCTCGAAGCTGCTGTCTCAAACTTCCATTCTGAGTCTCTAGTAGGTTTCCACGACGTTAAACTTTTGGAATTAGTGCAACTAACAGTCGTAAAGCGCAAGATGAGGCGGCTCTTGTTGATAATATTAGGCGAGGTTAAATCTCCTGACTCGCTGTCAGGAGCTGAAATTACCTTGCGGGATCACATGTTAGAACTCTACAGATGGGACGCGGATGGTAAGGGTATTTCACTCTGATTAATCGTTCAATGGAAACAATCTAGTTGTGCTCCTACTGCCTTCATGCCAGCTGTATCACTATCACTTCAAATCTGCTGCTATCTAAGGGATGGATAAATTAGTGCCCACCACCTTTCTATCAAGTTCAATCCAGACCACCACCCTCAACCCGTAGGTGATCTGGCCCTAGTTGATCTCAAACAATCGGGCACACGTAGTTGGGGGGAGTTTTACCTCCAGAACTGCCTGATCACTCCCCCAAGTGAAATCTGTTTCCAGTCTTGTGGGATACAAGACTTTTACAGTTCCTCCAAGATGATTCTCTGTCAATCCTTGGAGCGGTATCTCCCTCTTTAAGCTCCCTCCTCGTCGCCATACAGCAAGGTACAAGGGCCCTCCTGGGACCTGCAGCCCCAAAGATAGCCAGTCGTCATGCCACCGTGGTAAACCCAGGGGCCAGATGGCGTGCGTCCGGGTCAGGTTATGACGAATTTCCTTGTACACTTGCATACCCTCCACAATCAGCTTCATCTGATGACTGCTTAGCCTATCCAAGCGGCCGCTAAGATAGACTCGGCCAAGTAGAGAGTTGACGACCGTCAAGGCATTCAGCTCATCGCTCCATTCAGGTTGCGGATAAGCCCAACTGCCACTCTGCTCCGGAACGACAGCTGTTGGTAGAGCTGCCGAGATGGCTGCATACAGGGCCGGATCCTGCTGATCACTCGTAGATTGCAGGCTATGCACCGACAACATGGCATAGTCCATACGCTGAGCTCCACTGGAGCAGTTCTCAATGACCAAACCAGGATATTTGTCTAGCAGTGACTCAACCCAGGCCAGATATGCCCTTTGATGTTCCAAATGTGCCGCTCCAGTCGACAACGATCCTGCCACGTCTGTCCCTTGAATGACCTCGATGTTGTAGTCAAACTTGAAAAACCCAACACCATAGTCGACAAGAGTCTTGATTATTCGATCCATATGTTCTCGTACGTAGGTGTGGCGATAATCCAGTTGGTACCGGCCTCTTTCGACAATTCTCTGTCCAAATTCTTGAAAGAAGGCCTCGGCGGGTAATCGGTCTCCAACAACACTACGGATACCGACAACTTCTGGTTCAAGCCATAGACCTGGTGTAAGGCCTTTTATCTTAATCTCATCAAGCAGGGCTTTGAATCCAGATGGAAATCGCTTCGTTGACGGTTCCCAAAGACCAACATCATCCCACCAGTTGCTGTCCTCGGCGTACCAGCCAGCGTCTATGACGAAGAACTCGGCACCCGCCTGGACCACTGGATCAAGGAGAGCCTTGATCTTCTCTTCATCGGGATCACCCATCAAGCAATTCATGTAATCGTTAAAGATGATAGGAAGATCAACATTGTCTTGGTGGGGCCGCATGATTTTGCGTCTGTAGTCGGTCAAAGCAGCTATGACGGCTTCGACGCCGCCGTTGACACGAGCGACAGCAGTCGGGACACTTGTAAATGACTGGCCCGGGAGGAGAACCTGCTTCCAGTCATGGTCGACGCCTGTGGGCCCGCCAGCTGCCAGGTAAACACTGTCCCTGTAGTCGCCAATCTCCCATCTCCAGGATCCGCTATGCTCTATCTGCCACGCCCAGGTGTCAGCGGCTGCTCTGCACTTGAGCACTCCCATTGGTAGGTGAGAGCCTGAAGAGAAAGATCCCCTGTTCTGGAGGCCGAAGGTTGCTTGAGAACCAGAGTGGCCATCGACCAGCTCGCATATACGATAGTCGTCGAGGCCGATATCTGGTAGGGAGTGCTCACGCCACTGCGCCTCACGGAACCAACCATTGGTCGCAGTCATCAACACGTAGTCCTCATACCATCTTTTCGAAAGTGTCGTCAGGCCACCGATCGTCAACGACAACTGCTTCACGGTGACGTTGGATATTTTAGACTCGTTGGTGATGGTGATTGTGGATCTCAGGACAGGAATGCTGCCGTAAACAATAAGACAGGTAGTGACCGCAATGCCCGTTTCTTGATCCTTGCTCAAGATGCTCAGGGTCTGCACGTCTCGGTCTCGTCGTTCTTGGTGAGATTCGTATTTCAGTCCCGCCGAGAGATACCCGCCAACCAAGCTCTTGGCTGTCTTGTCGGCAGTATTTCCCTTCCCAGTAAGCCTGACGCTGACTAGGGGCAGTTCCGAAGACTCGAAGAGAGCTGAGGCCGACTTGGGAGGCTTACAGCCAGCAGGCCAAAGCCGAAGGAGACTAATGGCCCCTTGCGGATTTTTAGAAAAGTCAATGTTGAGAGCATCTGTGTGCCACGAGAAGAATAAACTCTGCGTCATCTTTGACTCTTTCCTCTATCCAGAGGCAGAGGGAGGAGTGGTAAAGGTGGTAGGGGTGACAGCTCTGTCTGGTGGAGTAAATCTCCCGTGACGAATCTAGTACCCAAGGGTGTTGTAGAATAGCAACTTAAATACCTGGGCATCCGAGGGCTGGAGCGAGTAATTGGGGCGCTTATCTCTTCCATAGAAACACCCGTCTACTTGATTCCTCATTTCCAAGTGGTAAATTAACCAATTCGTCGGTTTGTACATGGGGAAGCTTAGTCTGATCCTTCGGTGTCGTGGAAGAGCCCGTCAAGTGTAAATTAGCCGATTGGTTCACTTGCAGCATAGAATGAACCGACTGGCTCAGTAAGGAATCCTGGCCGTCAAGGAAATCAGCCGATAGTAATAGTTGGGATCGACTGTGGATTTAGTTTCTACTATATCCCTGTAGGGAGTGGCAAGTTCTCGCTCGAATACAACAATCCCGCCCTCCAGCGCCATATAAATAACCGAAGCTATCATCATCAAATCCAATGCTCCATATTTTATCACATGCTCACATCCAGTTCTCAACAGCCTTTACGACGGACCAAGAGTTCACAATGAAGAATTCTCCACCAAACGACGTTGTGGAACATGATGAAATAGTTCATCGACTTGACCCGAAGGCCAATGTTATCACTGAGCCTGACAGGCAAATGTCTGAACAAGCTCAAGCAGCAAATGAGCATGAGCATTCTCTCACAGTTCGACAAGCTCTCAAGGGCTATCCCTGGGCTGTTGTCTGGTCTTTGACCGTGTCTTTGTCCATCATTATGGAGGGCTATGACACCATCTTGATTGGCTCCCTCTACGCGTATCCTACCTTTGCGCGCCGCTTCGGCAGCCTTGACGAGTCAACCGGCACTTACCAGATCCCAACTCCCTGGCAGAGCGCCATGGGGAGTGGGCCGCAAGCAGGCGCCATCATTGGAGCTCTTGTCAATGGTATCATTATCCAACGCTTCGGATATCGTCCAGCGTTCATGCTCGGCGTTATTTTGATGACTTCTTTTGTTTTCGTTTCATTCTTTGGCATGTCAGTCCAACTCCAAGCCGTGGGACAAATTCTTTGTGGGTGAGTTTCTCATGAGTTTATCTCATTAAACCATGTCTTTGATGCTAGACCGCTGCATAGTCCACCAAGCTAATTAGGCCGAGATAGTATCCCCTGGGGCATCTTTGCAACTATAGGCCCCGCCTACGCCTCTGAACTTTGCCCTTTGCCTCTTCGCGCATACCTGACGGCATATACAAACCTATGCTTCTCTACAGGTCAGCTCATTGGTGCTGGCGTCCTCAAGAGCTTTATCGAACGCGATGACGACTGGGCATGGCGTATTCCATTCGCCTTGCAGTGGCTATGGATTCCGTTTCTCATTGTGGGAGCCTATTTTATGCCTGAATCTCCCTGGTTCCTCGTGCGTCAAGGCAGATATGACGAAGCCGAGAAGAGCGTCCTCCGCACAATGGCAGACGATGAAAAAGCTCATGCCAAGGACCTGGTTGCCTTGATGATCCATACGAACGCCATCGAGGAAAGCATCTCACAGGGTACATCATACTGGGACTGCTTCCGCCCTGCTGACCGACGACGCACAGAGATTGCTTGCGTTTCTTTTCTCGGACAAATCACATGTGGCGCTCAATTTGCTTACTCGGCCACATACTTTTTCCAGCAAGCTGGTCTGGACTCAGAGACATCATACAACCTAAACCTTGGCGGTACTGGAATGGCTTTCTGCGGTACTATTGCGTCTTGGTTCCTTATGAGACGAGTCGGCCGCAGAAGATTATACCTTGCGGGTATGAGTGGCATGAGCTTATGGCTCTTTATCATTGGATGCTTGGCCATTGACAAGAACCCGGCCGTGGCAGTAAAATGGGTTCAGTCCATTCTTTGCCTCATTTGGCTTCTCACCTTTTCTCTGACCATCGGTCCAGTCGGATGGGCTATCCCAGCTGAGGTCTCATCCACGCGACTGAGATCTAAGACAGTCGTCTTGGCTCGAACAGCATATTACATTGCTCAAATCGTCGCCAATGTCATTCAACCTTACATGATGAACCCTGTGGCTTGGAATTGGAAAGGTGAGTCCCTGATGCAGTCCTTGCTGTGTGCTCCGCGCCTGACGATATCATAGGGAAAACTGGGTTCTTTTGGTTTGCTTTCGCCTTTCTCACGGTTGTCTGGGCCTTTTTCCGTCTGCCCGAAACCAAAGGCAGAAGCAATGAAGAAATTGATCTTATGTTTGAAGCGAAGCTTCCCACACGGCAATTCAAGGCACATCGCGTCAATGCATATGTGGACGAAAAGACTGAAGCGTTACGAAAGGCCTAGGAAATGTAGATACATCTTTGTCTTGTTCACAGTCTAATCTAGGCTATCGAGATTCATCACGCTCCAATTTGTGAACTCAAATCAACAAGTGGAATCGGTTTTGATGACCCATAAGCAGCTCCGGCAGTCTTCACAATGTTCAAATTCATATTAATCAGGTATCCTGAACGTGAGGGTTCTTATTTGAGACTCCCCTCGGGTCCGATGTTGCGTTTTCGACATGCCCGGATCTAACGGCCCCATCCGGCTCCGGTCTGGCCATGTGGGTCTCGACTTCGCCGGATCCACCAGGCTCCGATCACCGGTCGGCTCAGTTATCCCATCGAGGGTTGGGCTTCAACTATAACAAAAACACATTTCCAACACATCATAGTATTATATCCCAATGGTAATATAGTGCTAGCTAATCTACGATAAGCCGGTCTGAAATAAGATGTGGTAATGACATGAGGATAGCCGAGACTTGTCCCCTGATGTGGTAAACAAAAAGGAAGCGATTAAACATTATGGAGCTTCCTTCGGATCTGGAAAAACGTATGCCGACTTGCCGACTCGCAGCAAGGACGTATCTTGACTAAATTAAGCCACCTACCCTACAACTTAGACTCGTCTTTCTTTTATCCTAATATTAAATGATTATAAGATTAAACACAACTCATCGCGAAAGCAGCTGATGAATTATAAGGCAGCCGACCATACATTTAGCAATTAGTTGCTAAGAATGCGCGAGAAGTACGCCCTAAGTGGTTGAAAATGAAAACACTAACGTGGCGGCCAAGTACTACAGTAGAGACAGCAACATGACCAATAAATAATTCATCTCGCATCACTTGCATTCTCGCGAAACAACATTACTACTAGAATGGTTTG
>JABCKE020000158.1:0-24331 GCA_013186425.2 Fusarium sp. NRRL 62610
CCTCTTGACGCTAGCGTCAAGCGCTCCAACTCTCGCTCTCATACCTCGCGTCCCACCACCCCGCTCCGTCCATCGTCGCGCTCATCCTTTCGAGACTCTGCCCGCGGCGCAGGAGAAAGCGATGCTCCGTTCCCGCTCAATGCCTTCGAGCCCGCCTTTGCCGAGCTTTCGGACGCCATGGCAGATCTCGAGGCGAACATGATGCACTTCCAGCTTATGCACGAGAGTCTGGCGAGGTTCAGCGAGTCGTTTGCGAGCTTCATGTACGGGTTGAACATGAACGCTTTCTGCGTTGACTTTCCGGAGGTAGGTCTATTGGTCTAATGCGCCTGAGCTATATAGAGTTTATGTGTCTGATATATGAGCTCACAATGCCTATAGGGACCCGTCCCAGAGTCGTTCCGTCGAGATAGGACAAGACAAGAGCCCCCAACCGAGGCTCCCTCGCGACCGGAGACCGACACTGATATGACATTCATGCAAGTTCTCGCCATAAACCATTCCCATTTCCAGATTCTAACCCTTCGATAGGACAACGGATACGTCCTTTGTCGAGAACCCACCCACAACCACCAAGTCGTCCAGATTCACCACACCAGAGCCCCGTCAATCGCGTCTCCCTTCAGCGCCTGGTCGGGGAACATCATCGAGAGGAAGACCCACCCGCGGAGTTGGTCGAGGTAGGGCTAGTGGGCTCGCCAGGGCGCGCGGTAGGGGAGTCAGGTGAAGTTGAAGTTTTTCGCCTCGAACACACGCTCGTATACTGGGATTGCCGTCCGCAACGCCGTCCGAATATCATCCCAGCTGAATCAAATGCAACCCAAGTACGCCTGAAGACCCGTGCATGCTTAATGCGCATGCCGATTACACGTTGAAGAGGATATCATCGAATTCGGACAAGAATCTCAGGGATCCATGGACACGTCGTTGTCCTGATCGGTACGCTTTCGGCCATTATCCGTCCAAAGGCCAATAGCAGCATCGGCGTCCTTGTGAGTATAAGGTCCCTCGGCGATTTGCTTGAGTCTAGGATAGTGTTAGCAAAGATACCCCAATAGAAGCAGTTAAATGACAAACCTTCGCTTGTGAGGCTTTCCCTTGCGATGCGCAACCAGAGTAGCGTCCGTATCGAACCATTTGGAGCACTCAGTGCAGTAATGGCGGCCAAGTCCAGGGAGGTCCTCGGCGGCCTTGGTCTCCATGAACTGCTTGAGGTGCTTGGGCGAGAGCAGATCGGCCTTGACCTGGTCGACGTCTCTGGTCTTGCGCCGGGTCTTGGTGATGGTTCGCTTGTTGGTGACGCCCATGTTTGCGGATTTCTTCGTGATTGGGCAGTGCTGAAAAAGCGCAGTGTTTGTCGACCTGATCTTGCGACGGGTATCTCGATGATCGATAACCTGGGCGGTGGAGGTTGGCGATTCAGAAAAAAGTACAAAATTTTGGTGGGGAGACAGTGCTTACAGTGTTCTTGTCACGGCTCATATGCGGGGAGCCCTAGCCACACAACAGCCACACAGCCACAGCTACACAAGAGGCATACCTCGAGTTCGATGATCCTTCAATCGACGAAAACATAGTAATTATCCCTGAACGATGAAATAGTGCTGAACTGATAAATATAGTATCTTTGGGATTTCACAATGGGTTTGTTGAAAACCCATTCAATGATATCGAAGCGTCATGACGAATGAAGACTGCCTTGTTCACTTACACACTCTCGAGTGACTGACAGCCTGGAAGAACCGGTGTTTATTGGCAACTCCTCCAATTGTCTCGCCGAAAAGTAGAAGACATATGAATATTTTACGACTGAACATAGTGTCATCAATGAATGGCTCTATTGTTTGATCGTCATAAAGATGGGCTTTCCGAGTGGCATAGGTTGCGAGTGTTCGGTCCTCATGGTCACCGAGGGCCCTTGTCATGGTCCGAGACGAGAGGTGCTTGATGAGATTCTCAATGGCCGCCCGGTTCGATGGTCTAAGCATGGAGTGGATACCGGCATATCGAGTGACCTATTTAACGCACATTCACATCCAGCCTACCCCGAGGAATGATTCACCAACATAGAGATGAGACACTATGAGAAGCTCTCCTTACCTTATATACATATCCTCATATCCTTATGTTGATTTCGAATGAAATTATCAAGATATACCAATGAGGATTTGCTAAAGATACTTGGATGGCCTTAGGTAAGTATAAAAAAAGCGAAGTTAGGGTGCCAGATGTTCGCTCCTGTGCATCGTGCACACGGCCCCAGCTATGCCATCACCTCAGACCTCTGTTGGTTGGTTAGAGGCTGAGTAACATAAGAAATTCACAACTCATATGGCTCCTACAAGACATGCTGTGCAAATACTATTGCGGTTGGCCTTTTGTTCCAAGCCGGCTATGGGAATCTCAGTGTGCTGATCCTAGCATGACCTTCCAGGATCAAAAGGAGACCAATTAGTCTGGTGAATTGGCGCCACACATCACCTATTGTACAATGATTCAGGTACCTGAAGAGCCGCATAGAGTGGCTTGTAGTGTCTACTTGCACTTCTTGTAATATAAAAAAGGTCAGTGACTCAAGGGATTTGTGCGAAATAGCATCAGTCAACGGCACAGTTGGTGAGGAATTGACCATGACCCATCGAGAAATATCGGTAAAAATATAGCCCATGCATAGCGAACTAGTCACTAAACGAAGTCCTCATGAGGCTTGGTCGGAACACAGAAACATGGCATTCAGATCAGCGTTGTCACCGCCACATGTTCGAGCCGGAGCCCACCTCAGGGAATTGAACGGACTTGAAAACACATGGCAGACAGGAGACATTGACCCACTATGCGAGGCCAATAATCTCCAGTCGAATAATAATGTGTTGAAGACGTTGTGGTGATGCCTTTCTTTCTCTGACGACAGCTGTGGGTTTCTCAGAAGATCGTCCGTGAACTCTGGTTTTCACTCTGGACGCAAGGATGCTCGAACTCGACCTATTAGTGGAACGATGTTACGAATTGCTACCCGGGGTGGTTTGTTGACTTGTGGAGGCGGATAAGTTTCTCGTGGAGATGCAGCGTCTTGCCCTAGCCCGCTTCTTTGTCGGCTCGGGCTTCGGTCCGGGTCGACAACGGCGGCGATGAGCTTTCATATCCTGGCCCTGTCATTGCTGGATACCCTCTAGGGTCAATCGTCTGGCATATTCTTGCCACTGACCGTTACTTATTTTTGTGGCGTGTCTTTGTTGACAAGGGAACTCTTTTGCCGTTCGGTAAAGCAACAGCCAACTGGGTTACGAGCTGGTTATGCGGCTGAACACCGAGGTAGATAGACAACCTAACAGGAAAGGTTCCGTCTGTAATCGATTGTAATTGCGGCGGATACCATTGGATAGGATAGGACAGGGAAGTTGGGCGGTCTGCGGCCTGGGATGTGGCAGAACAGTCGAGGAAATGTGCAGGAACCAAGGGGGGGTGTGCGGTTTCGTGAGAGCTTCATCCCCATCGTTTAAGGGTTACCCCAATTTGCTTCAGCGACTCGCCGTCGAGAACTGAGGTCCGAAATGGACACAGATTATGGGGAAGACGTCGGGGACCGAGCGTAAAGTGCTCGGAGCCTCACAATTGCGAGCGCCACGGCCCGGCGACCGAAGTAAAAGCCGCTGGTCCGAGCCTCCGCTCCGCTTTCAGGCCCTGCCAAACGGAGGAAAAGAGAGCAAAAATTTGCCAAGGGAAACGGGGCCCTGTTTGAGGCATGGAGACGCCCGGGGGGAACAAGAGGCCACTATTCCGCATCGGGGTGACGATGCGGTAAATTCTTTGTTCTCTGCGGCGTGGGCCCCGGGCCAGCGCTGCGGGTGGCGCTGCATCGGTGCCGTAACGACCGGGGAACAGGCAGGCTGGGAAAATGAAGCCCAGCAGAGTCAAGGATCCATCCTTGGATTTGCGCCGCCTGGGGGCGTGGGGCCGCCGCGCCTGTCAGCCGAGAAGGGACCATCAGGTTGAATAAGAAGCTTTTGTCGAGAGACGGGAGTTGATTGTGGGAAGTTGTGGGCTCGAGTGATGTGTGAGGAGGTATTGACAGAAGTGATAAGAGACTGTGTCCAGGCCGTGTTCAATGCTTGACCCTGAAAGCAAATAACGGTTGACAAGATATGTCTCGTCCTCATCTATCATCTCCCAGCAACAACAAAATTGTTGTTTGGGCTTGTGTGGAACAGACGGAAGTGGTTGTTTTTGATTTGTGTGCCTGCGTCGAGGCAACCCACATGCTTTGCTGAAGCATCATCCCCCTCCTCGCACCTGAATTCCGTCAAAAATTGCCGGATTGATGCAGGAGACAAACCCTCTTGCCTTCTTGGCAACCAATTTGACACCATCGTCAACGTCTTGCCGTTGAGCGCCGAACCTGGTGCCGATAGAGAGCCGTGGCTCGTAAAGTCGAGCCAAGCCGAGGAGGTCCGTCCGTCTCCGGTCGGTATCCGGGGGAGTGTTCGGCGATGGACTGTCATGAGTGTCTGGGGCCCGCTGAGGTGAAGCACTGGCACCTCTGACGCAACCGCCTTCGATGGGGCCTTTTTCCCCAGTGAACGGCCTAGACCAGGGCTCTGGTGGGCGCCAATGGGCAAGCTCAATGGCAGCTGGAATGGGGTTTTCTGCCCTCCGCTCACTGGCTATCGCAGTCTCGGTCTCTCGGTCTCGTGCGAGAGGAGCTTGGGGCTCGGTATCCTCGGCCATGAGGGTGACTATCCCATGACGGAAAACGAGGCAAAACTGCACGTCAGCTGTGTTCGCTGTATCATATCTGACCTCGGTTTCGCCATCGTTCGACCTTGTCATGATTCCCCCGTGTCTGTTATCGATGGCAATCCCTGAGGGAAGCATGTGCAAGAATTTTTGAACGGCCGTCACGGAGAGGTGTGGGGAGGGGTGAGGGGTGGATGGATGGAAGAGGAGCATGTCATGACGACAGGGTTGTGCGCAGAATTATTTTCAGCCCCGTCATGATTGGCTCGCAGCCCAACAACCTTGGTTATCAGACTCCAAACTGTGGCTTCGGCTCCCCGCATCAAACCTCGAGCGCTTTATGGCTCCACAATCACGACCTTCACAACGTCCGAGCTTGACCAGTGTATTTGTGTATGGAAACTGGCATGCGACACCCTGGGAAACAGTGCACGAGGAATAGAGTAGAGACATGAGAGCTCTATCCTCAAGCATCACGGTGCTTGGATCATAAGCCACCTGGTCTGATCCCCTTCATTGTACGCATGGGCGACAATTGTCTAACAACCTCCTAGTACCTATGTTTGTGGGCAATCTACGACCAAGCATAGGTGCCTAGACATTTGCTTTGAGGTGGCTGGTTGATAATGAATCATACCCAGGCTAGGAACTTGAGCCTCATCCTAAGTCTATATGAGAGCACATATATATTCATCCACATGTAATGCTATAGCTCTCAAATCCTGCTCATAAGGCTCTTCAAGGACTCATCGCCTCCACTGTGCTATATACGGTGGGTTACTTCTGAAGGCCAGCTAAACCGTGGGGGCTCATACACAGGCTGCTCGGGAGGCTGAAGACTTGGGAATGGGCATATATCCGACTTTAAATGGTAGTTGGATGATCCACAAGCACATGGCGAACTGGCATAGGAGCATAAGACCTCGAGCCTCTTGTCTAGACATGAGATCAAGCAATATCATTGGTTCCAAATTTACTGGTTCAAGATGGAATGGGCCTGTGTTCACACCGGTGGCCACTCCACGGAACTTGGAACCTGGGGAGTTCCCTTATGAGGACCCTAGCCACATTTCCCCGGACAGTAATGGCAATGTCAGAGCACGTTGGCAGCTTGGCTCGGTACTCGCCGTTTGACATAGAACTCAGCCACCCCTGTCTACCTGGGCGCCATAATGGCCCGTCACATAAGGTTTTACGGGGCTATGCGGAGAGGACGAGAACTTCCCCAGGAAGGTGACTAAGAAAGATGCTATACAACTAACTGGGGATGGTGAATGAGACACACTATATAGACCTCATGAATCATGGCCAGTTCCAAGACATCGCAAATGTACTTGGACATAGAATCGCTACTGGAAGCTGGATGTAAGGATGAGTGGGTGACA
Source organism: Fusarium sp. NRRL 62610 (assembly GCA_013186425.2). Lineage (NCBI taxonomy): Eukaryota > Fungi > Ascomycota > Sordariomycetes > Hypocreales > Nectriaceae > Fusarium > Fusarium sp. NRRL 62610. The sequence goes on from JABCKE020000158.1 coordinate 6,120, forward strand.
GGGGAAGGATGGGGGTTGAGGAAGATGTGTCAGACTTGATGCTGGTGCTACCGAATCACCAATTGATCTCTCTCACTGGAGGTTTTTGGACATCCGAAGAATCTTGTAGTATGAGCTATCTTTTGATGGGCGCCTTGAATACTTTGAGCATCTCTGGAATAGATCATTTATATGTGGACACTCGAAGTTTTTGAGCTCCATGGCCTAGGATAGAGGTTCAAGTAGGAACCATGATAAATAAAGGTACCTACGGAATTCTAGATATCTGTTCACACTTCTAGACAACTTAAAATACTGCATGGGCAGGTGTCTCCCCGGACAGTCTGTAGTCTGGATGACACTATTCTCAGGTGGGTCCTGAGCTCCAGTTGACAAGCGCGACGGTTACTGTATCCAGGCGCCGCGGCTCTTCACAAAGAATGAACGGATTGGTGTACAGTGAGTGGTGCACCGCCACCAACTGGAGCGCTGGTCCGGGGTCCACGCCGGATTGAATGCATGGTAAGGGTCAAAGCCCGCCCGCTGAGCGGCGTCACCGGGTCTCCAGGGGAAATAGGTCTCGGGCCAACGGGTTTCATCTTCGGTCGCCGCACTGTATTGCTCGTAGTTGCGAAACTCCGAGACCCTAGCGCTCGGATCCCGATACCTTCACTGGACATGTGGAAAATGACATTCTGCCGCATCCCCATACCGATGACCGCCCAAATTATGTTTTTTGCCCAATGGCAGTGGTTGCAATTATCCCTCGGTCTTGATGAGAGTTGCGCCCAGCTTGGAGCAACCAGGCTTGAGTGGGGACGGAGAGTTCCCCTCCTAGCAAAGAGTCTAGCAACGAAGATGGGACGACGGTGTCACAGTAGATTTACAGAGGAATTTGTCGCATGTATTTCCAACCTATGATGAAACCAAAACGGTGCTGTTCTCAATCAACAACGATTTCAGAACAAGGACCAATCAAAGAGTCCAATGACAACTCGCAATACAGGCAGGGGTTGGGTTTCTGCTTGCGTTATTGTCGCTGCCTCGGTATTATCGGCCCCGAGTGAGACGGGAACCGACGGTTGCGGTACAATCTGGTGCGTCAAAAATGCTTTTGGAGCAGCAGGTGTTTGTTCCCTCGGCAGAGTGGAGGTTTTCGGTTACCACCCATGACGAAAGGAATTGCCGATTATTTTCAGCTCTTTTATGATTGGTCGAAGGGCGGGTTTGCGCTCCCCGCTCGCATCGGGAAACCACACTTGATCACTGGTGCTTGGAGAGGGCTCCGCTGTGGGGCATCACCCACATTTTTTGGGGCTCGCTCTCTGCTGGGGCGTGCCTTTAGCGGGTTCGGCGCTCTCACTGCTGGGCTTCACTGCTAGGTACGTAAGAAACCTCAGCAAGGTCCTAAGCGACAGGTACCTGAGGTGAGGAGGGCCTTGTTGCCGTGTGCCCTGGGCAAGAGAAAAAAAAAAACACCCCCCTCCTCTCATCCGCTTCCTTTTAATACTCAACCCTCCCCCCTCCTCCTCGATCTCTTCTTGCCCGTTGATTCCTCTCGTGTGCGAGCGTCTCCCTTTTCCTTCTTCCTAGTGATACCCCGACCCTCTCCGCTCTAATCACGCTCACACTCAATTGAGACGCTTCAGCCTTGAGTGATCAACACCTTCACCATGCTTGCTACCCGCCAGGTTCTGGGCAACGTTGCCCGGAGCCGCGCCCTCGCGGGCGCCGCCTCTGGCATTCGCCGCCTGGCGACTGTCTCTGACAGCCCTCTCGACAGAAAGGTGAGCAAGATTCTACTCTCAGCAACTTGTGTTTTGCGCGAACGACTCGACGCTTGGCGGTTCTTCTGGTGTGGCATGTAAGCCGCTCATCCGGCCACCTCCCAGACGTCATTGCGCGCCGATCGACTTCAGCCGTCAAATCATGAGTGATTTCGACCACAGGCAGATTTGCGCGCTGCGGTGCAATTGCAACAATAGCACCAGCAGTTTTCACTTCAGCCAACTACAGCATGCTCAAATCAAGTTTTGGGGGAACAATTGGACTGACTCGTGCCATCTTGGCCCCACTATAGGTCCGCCAGAACCTTTGGGAGGAGAACAACTTCATCAACTACAAGAAGATGTCCGAGAACCTCGACATCGTCCGCGCCCGCCTTAACCGACCCCTAGCCTACGCCGAGAAGATTCTGTACTCTCACTTGGATGATCCCCATGGCCAGGAGATCGAGCGTGGCAGCTCTTACCTCAAGCTCCGACCTGACCGTGTTGCTTGCCAGGATGCCACCGCCCAGATGGCCATCCTCCAGTTCATGTCCGCTGGCATGGACGCCGTCGCCAACCCCTCCACCGTCCACTGCGATCACTTGATCGAGGCTCAGATTGGTGGTGCCAAGGATCTTGCCCGTGCTGTCGACATCAACAAGGAGGTCTACAACTTCCTTGCTACTGCTTGTGCCAAGTACAACATTGGTTTCTGGCGCCCCGGCTCCGGTATCATTCACCAGATTATTCTCGAGAACTACGCTTTCCCCGGTGGTCTCCTCATCGGAACTGACTCCCACACCCCCAACGGTGGTGGTCTTGGTATGGCCTGTATTGGTGTCGGTGGTGCTGATGCTGTCGATGTCATGGCCAACCTTCCCTGGGAGCTGAAGGCCCCCAAGGTTATCGGTGTTAAGCTTACTGGTCAGCTCAACGGCTGGACTGCCCCCAAGGGTAAGTGATACCTGTGCACCTTCCACTGTCGATCATCGTCGATGGTTAATCATCCACGGACCCACTTATTAACAACACCACAGACATTATCCTCAAGGTCGCCGATATTCTCACCGTCAAGGGTGGCACTGGTGCCATTGTTGAGTACTTTGGCCCTGGAACTGAGACGTTCTCATGCACTGGCATGGCCACGATCTGCAATATTTAAGGACTCCCTCCCTTTTTTACATTCGACCAGACGTGCTAACCTATCGCAGGGGTGCTGAAATCGGTGCTACCACTTCCCTCTTCCCCTTCAACGAGCGTATGTTCGACTACCTTGCCGCCACCAAGCGAACCGACATCGGAGAGTTTGCCCGCTCCTACGCCCACGGCCTCCGACCTGACGAGGGTGCCGAGTACGACCAGCTGATTGAGATCAACCTTTCCGAGCTCGAGCCCTACATCAACGGTCCCTTCACCCCCGATCTGGGAACCCCCATCTCCAAGTTCAGCCAGGCTGTCAAGGAGAACGGCTGGCCCGATGAGCTCAAGGTCGGTCTGATCGGCTCTTGCACCAACTCCTCTTACGAGGATATGTCCCGTGCTGCCTCTATCGCCCGCGATGCCCTCAACCACGGCATCAAGGCTAAGGCTGCCTTCACTGTCACCCCCGGTTCTGAGCAGATTCGCGCTACCATTGAGCGTGACGGTCAGCTCCAGACCTTTGAGGAGTTCGGTGGTATGGTTCTCGCCAACGCTTGCGGTCCCTGCATTGGTCAGTGGGACCGACGCGATGTCAAGAAGGGCACCGCCAACTCTATCATCTCCTCCTACAACCGTAACTTCACCGGCCGAAACGACGGTAACCCCGCCACTCACTCCTTCGTCGCCTCCCCCGACATGGTTGTTGCCCTGACCATTGCCGGCTCCCTCCACTTCAACCCCCTCACCGACACCCTCAAGGACAAGGACGGCAAGGAGTTCAAGCTTGCCCCTCCCACCGGTGACGGTCTCCCCGTTCGAGGCTACGACCCCGGCCAGGACACTTACCAGGCTCCCCCCAAGGACCGCGCCAGTGTCACTGTCGATGTCTCTCCCACCTCCGACCGTCTCCAGATCCTTACCCCCTTCCAGCCTTGGGACGGCAAGGATGCCAAGGATCTCCCTATCCTCATCAAGGCCAAGGGCAAGACCACCACTGATCACATCTCCATGGCCGGTCCCTGGCTCAAGTACCGTGGTCACCTTGACAACATCTCCAACAACATGTTGATCGGTGCCATCAACGAGGCCAACGATGAGGCCAACAAGATCCACAACTTCACCAACGGCGAGTGGGGTGCTGTTCCCGCCGTCGCCCGTGACTACAAGGCCAAGGGCATCAAGTGGGTTGTCATTGGTGACTGGAACTACGGTGAGGGTTCTTCCCGAGAGCACGCCGCTCTTGAGCCCCGTCACCTTGGTGGTCTTGCCATCATTACCCGATCCTTCGCCCGTATCCACGAGACCAACCTGAAGAAGCAGGGCATGCTGCCCCTGACCTTCACTGACCCCGCTGACTACGACAAGATCCGCCCTGATGACAAGGTATGTGACCTCCACAGCGTCTTTCATGGCATCAACTAACTCGATACCAGGTTGACCTTCTCTGCACCAAGCTCGAGGTTGGCAAGCCCTTCCCCATGATTGTCCACCCCGCCGATGGCAGCCCCTCTTTCGAGATCTCTCTGTCCCACACCTTCAACGAGCCCCAGATTGAGTGGTTCAAGAACGGCTCTGCCCTCAACACCATGGCCAAGGCCGCCAAGAACTAAATAACGGAAGATGATGAACGGGAAAGGAAAGAAGGAAATGAAGCAGTGAAATAGTTTGGGTCACAACTGGCGTATATCCTGCATGCTCTCTGGGGTTTGGTTTTTTGAGAGCAGACAGTAGAGGGGCTGAAAGACGAACGGTGTCGGTTTTACACTGTCGCTCGCCCATGTTTTACTTTTACACCTCGTTGGAACGGAATAGCCTTGATTTTATAGGTTGTACAAAATCAAAACTGTTAAAGCATTGTTTTGGTCTGCTTGGTGATGTTGAAGTGGTAAGGATTTGAAGTCGTGCTGTATGCATATCGAATGCCCCGTCATGACTGGGCCACAAGGGACTTGTGAGGTGCTTCCTGGTCCCGGAGATGCTCCACGGCTAGTGGAAAACTGAAGTCTTCTATGACATGGTTTTCCGACCTGATTTGCCTAAGTTGAGTAAACAGCTTGAGGCCACGTAGTTGGCGCATCATCTATGAAGGGCTGACTAGCATGTGCGTGCCTCTGGAGTATCCACTGGGACCGTCTGGCATTGAGGCCGTCCCGACGAGCATTGAGCTACGCAAGCGACGTTATTCTCCTCTAAAACTTCTCAGATACCTACTGAATTTAGGATGAGGATCTATATCAAATCATGAAATACGACGAATAAACTATCATAAAATTAGGCAATATTTTAAGATCCTTGATAATCATTCTCAACGTGCCCGTTACACCTACGCTTGCACTGCGTGACCTCTTTGTTAGGTACGTCATTGAGATCTGCGCCGCCAAATCTTAATCAGGTTAGTCAGCGGCATCTACGCAATGGTGATCACGTGCTGATAAGCCTAAATCAGCCACCCCATGTTCATCAAGGGACCTGCTGTCCAGTTTCACTTGGCCATCGCATCGTCAAACTTGGACTCTTGCGATATCCAGGTTGCTGGGTCGAGGTGTGGTTCAAATTACTCTGTTTTAGTTCTCTTTCTCTTCGAGGGTGTCTTTTTCCCATCCGCTCATTCCTCCTCCCTCGATTCCGCCGTATCCGTCCCAGCGAAGGACCGTCCGGCTGCTCCGTGCAGCGCGAATCGCGAAAACATGCGGCCTCGACTTCAGAACTTTAACACGCTGCGAGCGCGATCCTACGTGTCACGACTGCCGCTCTTCACCCGGCTTATTGTTCTCGTTATTGTCGCGGCTTGGATTGCCTCGGTGCAATCAGTATGGGATTTGAAAGAATGGGGCGCCCTCATCCCTGACCAGATCAGCATCACTTCAGGCAAGCTTGAGAACGTTCCATTCTCTTGTGTAGCGCTAACACGGCTTGCGAATTAGCATATCGACTTTCGACGTTTCCCTTAATACACCTCAATTTCATCCATATGATCCTTAATGTCTTGGCCCTGACGCCTTTGATGGAACGTTTCGAGGGCGAGCACGGCACTTTGACTACAGTCGCATTGTTCTTTGGGCGTAAGATACAGTTGCTTCTTGGTACCGGAACTTTTGCTAATTGCTGGCCTTAGCTTTGACGTCGATCCCCGCCGTCCTTTACGTGATCATCGAGCGATGTGTTTTCCGAGCGAACAATTGGATCCTGGGAGCGAGGTACGATTATACTGCCCTGGCGTTAATGTGCGAGAAACATGACTAATATGCGTGTTATAGCTTGTGGGTGTTTGTCTTGCTTGCCATGGAGTCCATTCGAACCTACAAGGCCAACCCTCACTTCGTCATTGGCACAGTTCACATCCCCACGTGGACAACCCCCCTGATTATGTGTTTGGTGGTGGCAGCATTGGTGCCCAGGACAAGTCTTCTTGGCCATCTGTGTGGCGTGGGTATCGGATACGTCGGTAAGTCTCCTCTCCGTGCGCAATAAGACCCGATGCTAACTGACTTGATAGCCGGCTTCGGCTACGTCAAGTTCCTTGCGCCCCCTGAGTGGGCGCTCCGATGGATCGAGAAGCGACTCAACCTCCTTAAGATTCTGCCTCACTACGTCAGCATCGATAAGACGACATACGGCCGGTTTGGCGTGCTCCCCACGACCAACCGTCCCGGTCCCAGCGGAAGCGCCGCGACAGAGCTCGTGGGTACGACTCAGCGTCTCGGACCTTGAGCAAGGGCGTACGAAACTGTGCGCTTTCATGTTGTTTGGCTGTGTACTAGTACAACGGCGCTGGTTGCATATTTCTCGTTTTTCTCTTTTTGTACTATAGAAAAGGGGGGAGGTGTATTCTTGGGCATCTTTTTTAATCCGGGCTTGGCGTGGCGATCAAAAACGAAGGAATGAATGGATGATTTAAGGTGGCCGCCTTCTTCTCTATGTGGTTGCGGGCTGCCTTGGATAGCAAGCGTGGGTAAAACCAGAGTCTTGGTTGGGATTGAAGATTATAGAAACAGGAGCTCTAATTTGAAGATGTATGGCATCTGTTCAATCATGAAACATCACGCTTTGCCGTCTTAATACTACGGTATAATTCTTTTAATGGCGAAGATGCCGAGCAGCGTTCGGTCTAAACATACCTGCCCTCTGTCTGAGCAACGCTTATCCTCCCATTATATCTCATTACGGCTCAGCTTTACGACTATACCCATCCTCTAGTACCAAGACGGTGATGTATCATACTGCAGCCCTTTTACAATGACAAGTAGAGTGTTTTAGCCTCTCATCGACTGTCTGGTCGCTCTATCTCTTGGCCATTGACCAGTTCCAGCTCGCATGGGATCGCACTGCCCTGTAACTCATTCGTCCCGAGTACGCATGAATCACTCGTCTCCTTCCTCCTCCTTGAAAGCCCTGGGAGCTTTCATAGTCCTCTTGTGACAGGGTCCTTCTCGACGCCCAGTCTTGTTCCTCTTCTGCCTCTCAACCAGCCTCTTGACCGTTTGTAGCCACTCCTCTTGATCCTCACTTAGTTCTGGGTTGGCTTCTTCTGGCAGCTCTTCGGGTGCTTGCATCGCGTCTCGCTCTCGAGCAAGGGCGCTTACGGCATCTTGCAGTCTCGCCTCGGCCTCGATGACACCCTCCCCCTTGGCCTTGCTTTCTTTGACCTGGGCTGCAGCCTTACGGACATCGGCCAACATGTCGTTGATCGCTGCTCACTCATGATTAGCACTGTATTTCCTCAACGCCTCCCCGGGAGCAGGTCTTACACTTGGAGGCAGAGGTTCCATCTGTCGCCATTTTGCCTATTGGTTGCTCGCCTGTTCTGTGTCAAATCAGTAAACCCTGCTCATCATCCACCAAGGATATCTGATGTGAGGCGCGAGGGCGACGACTTACTATACGGTGATCTGAGTGACGTTCCAAAGATGTGCCTCTAGGTGTGCGAGTTGAAAAGGCTTCGGAGTTCAAAGCGAGTGATTGAGGAGAGGGTGAAAGGGTCAAGTCTCGGGACCACTGAGGATGGCCTTAGGTATTTGGGTGTTGATAGGTGACAGTGAATCACAACCGAGAACCGAGAAAGATTCCAACACCGAAAGTAGGAAATGTGTTTGCGTTTAAAGGATGATGATCAAGGGTATGGCAATTATTGCGCCTGTGGCGTGAAATAAGTACAATGTGGACGAAGCTGTTCAGGCAGGAATGATGCGAAACAGGAGGAGACGAGAAGAAAAGATGAACGGCAGATACCAAAAGAATAAGTACGAATGAGGGAAATGTGTTAAGCGGTCTTTATTGATGCTATGTTTTATAAATAGAATATTCTACCATCGTGGCCGATTAAAGTGTGTCTTCTACCAGCAAGCAGTGCAAACAATCGGTTCATTTATGCACCCAAGCACACACGGGAGAGCATACAAACGAACATGCTTTGTACACATCTTTGAAAGCATATAGCTCACATGGAGACAACCTCAAAATTGGAAACAGAAACATATGACTCTTTTGTCCAAATCACTACATGTTTATCATGGGTTTGGGTATCTCCCCGTCACCACGATCTCACATGGAACTGACGTGTGGGTGCTGAACGATGGCAACACAACCACGACACGGCGGAATGATGTGAATGAATGGATTTCAGGTCTTACGGGCACCCAAAATACGAAAATCTATTGTCCGATTGTTAACAATCTTATAGAATCAAGATAATTAATTATTGTCTTTCCTTTAGATCTCCAACTTGAGCCTCAACCCCCGATAAACGCATAGACCGCCCCGCCGGACATGCAGGCACCCGGTCGGACCTTCCCCCCCTGGCCATGGCGGGCCAATTCTGGAGATGGGTGAGCTGTCCGGAAAAGGTACGTACCTCGACTTACGGGATGCAGTGCATTCACTGGATTAGATCTTGAACTTGAACGACAAGTTTGGAGGATTGAGACGGCAAAGTCGCTTGTCGCGCAAACCCTCTGTTAAGTCATGTCGCGGTTACTCTGTGAGAAGCTCCCCAAACTTTGATATCACGCTGAATCATGCCCGTGGACTCCGGCTGACCCGTTTCTAGCATCGGCGTTCTCGCTGCGTCGCGATCCTCGAATCTTGAAGCTTCCCCCTTACCTTTCCTTCCTTTGCATCGCGATCGGCGTCGTCTGGCTATTTCTTCTTCCTCTTAACGAATACTCGCGACGGACGTACATCTCGGAGAACGCGCTGCTGCCGGGGCAGGTGCATACATACTTTGGAGGGAGTGAACAGAATATCTTGCGCGCGTACCGTCATGAGGTTGATGATGTGGTGGGCAAGAGCAACTACGAGTGCGTTCTTCATTTCCGATGCGAGGTTAATTGGGACGGGCGCTAATGGTATTGGGATTGGCAGGATTAACGACAGACTCGATGAGATCCTAACAGGTGTTGGCCTCAAGGTTGGCCGTCAGAACTACACGTATCACTCGGCGGGACAGGAGTACTCGGGGCAGAACCTCTATGCTATCCTACAAGCTCCTCGTGGCGATGCTACCGAGGCCATTGTCTTGGTTGCTGCGTGGAAGACTGTCGAGGAGCAGCTCAACCGCAATGGCGTGTCCTTGGCTTTGACCCTGGTCCGTTACTTTAAGCGTATGTCAACCTCACTACTGAAGGCATGTGGACGAGGAAACTGACATTTTGAAATAGGATGGTCACTCTGGTCCAAGGATATTATCCTTGTTGTTCCTCCGGACAGCAAGACCGGAACCCAAGCTTGGGTTGACGCATATCACGATGCTCACAACCCTGACCTCGTGGCGCCTCTGCCCCTCAAGTCCGGAGCTCTACAGGGCGCCATCGCCATCGATTACCCCCAAGAGGAGAGATTCAAGGCGGTGCACATTATCTACGATGGTGTCAATGGACAGCTCCCCAACCTCGATCTCATCAACTCCATTGTTAACATCGGCGGCGGCCAGATGGGCATCCCCACCACCATCCAGAAGATGACGCAGCACAAGGGAAGCTACCCCGATCGTCTGCAGACCATGTTGCGTGGCATGCTCAACCAGGGACTTGGCTATGCGGCTGGTGCTCATAGCAGCTTCATCCCTTACCATGTCGATGCTGTGACGCTGCAGCCTTATGGTGAGGGATGGCATGACGACATGGGCATGGGCCGTCTCGTCGAGGGTTCATTCCGAAGTCTGAACAACCTCCTCGAGCATCTGCACCAGAGTTTCTTCTTCTACTTGCTGATGCAGACGGACCGGTTCGTCAGTATCGGCACTTATCTGCCCAGCGCTATGCTGCTGGCTGCCAACTTTACCATCATGGCCATCTCCCTCTGGGTCAAGAGCGGTCAGTCATCGACAACCGCGCAGAAGCCCAAGGAGACCAAGGAGACTGCTTCGGCTGTTGAGACTGCACAGTCCGGAAGGGATCTCTTCTTGCCACTTATTATTGTTGCCATCTGCCATGCTCTCCCGGCTGTGCCTCTTTATACCTTTAACCATCTCCCTGCTGGCGTAAGTCTTGACCCCCTAAACGTCAACTGTATGTCGCTAACCATCCATAGCTACTTTCGCCTGCCTTTGCCATCTTCTCCGTCGTCTCAGCCGTTATCCCCTTTGTCATCTCCCGCCTCCTCTCAATCTTCTCCAAGCCCACCCAGCAGCACTTCCAGATCACCAAGTCCTTTTCCCTACTCGTCCTGGGCATGTGCCTCTCCACCCTCGCCACCCTCAACTTCTCCCTCGCCTTCCTCGTTGGCCTTCTGGCCAGCCCGCTGAGCTTCGTCCAGCCTGTCAAGAACCCTGCCCTCCGGTGGTCTCTTGCTGGCCTGCTCAACGTCGTGGCGCCCTCGACGGTGGTGTACGTCGCGGCTCAGGCTTGGGGAATTAGCATTAGCGACCTGCTGAGGGAGGCGAGCTTTGGCTGGAATGTATGGGGTATGTATACGCCTGTGGTGGTTTGGTGTTTGTGGTGGCCTGCTTGGCTCGTGGGCATGATCAACGTCTTTGGAGAGGTTTCGGCGTAGAGTAGTTAGGATTCGGGTTGTGTAAGATATGTCGCAGAGAGTCGACACTTAGAGCCCTAAAGGGATGATCTATACTCATAAACTACTGGCATCACACATAGACTAGCTAGTTTCAAGATTTACTGTCATTGGAATAACTATTGAACCACGTCCAGAATTCTTATTCGGAAGAGGTGACCAAACGCCAGTGGAACTCTTGATCATCTCCATTGAAGTGGTTCAGGGGAATAGCACGAGAAGAGTCCCGAGGAGCAGAAACTCATGACATGGGATGGACTCGTATGATTAATAGTTGTCCTATGGGCGGGATCATCAGCTGCCCACATAGAAGTTTCTATCTGTCTACTGTACAGGGTTCGTTTTGTTGCCCTCATGCCACGCCGTCTTCACTCATCTTCTTGTCTATGCAGCCCACACGTCCTTGCCAGCCGACTCAATCCAGTTGCCAAGTTGGTTGACGCTCGAGTCCCAGTCGAGAAGTCGCTGGCGCATGGCGGCAATCTGCTTCATATCCAATACCTTGGGCTGAACCCAGGTGATGTGTGCCACGCCGTCCACCTGGTCAATGGTACCCCGGAGCAGACCCAAGCTCAGAGCCTTCATGATGAGATGCTCAATCTCCTGTGGTCGAACCTTAGTCTCCTGGGAGATGGTCGCAAAGGTCATGGTTCGGTCATGAGGGGGGCGGCGGAAGACAGCCTCAGTGAGGGCAGAGAGGTAGATCTTCTGGCGGAGGTGAGTAGAGTTGCTGCTCAGGAGCTTGTTAGACTCGACACGATCAGAAAGTCTCTCGTAGGCCGCAAGATCTCCGCGGTTGAAGGCGAAAAGGAGCTCACGCATCCAGGCGTGCTCGCTCTTGGCAAGGACATCGAGGATGGGATGGAGGAGCAGCTCTCCAAAGTTGTAGATGCTGGTAGAAACCAGGGCGGCGATGCTGAGGTGATAGGCCCGCTTGTATCGCTCCTTGGGAGAGAGGGAGGCGACATCGATGCAGGCAAGGTAGAGGAGGGCAGTGCGGTAGTAGTTGGAGAAGTCCATCTTGAGCTGCGGAGGGGTTAGTGGGGGTTCAGGCATGAATATTGTGACACCGTGGTCATGAGTTCCCAGGAAGTGAACATACCTGGTAGTAGGTGGCATTGGCGTCGTAAAATGAGGCATGGACAATGTTCTCGACGGAGTCGAAGGAGTCCAGTATCCTCTCGGCTTTGTCAAGGTCCTTTCGTGCACTGTCTAGCTCCTCAAGGTCGAGCTTCGCCCGAGCGACAGCAACCAGGGCAAAAACGTATGCATCTTGCGAGTTCTCGTTGTCGACCTTCTTGGCGACCGATTGCAGGAATTCCAAACGCTCCTCATCCTCTGGAGTTCAGGCATCATGGGTTAGCACAGCGCCGGCTTCGGAGGGGCACACAGTAGGGTTCCTTACCATCGCACTCTGTCGCTGTCTTCAACGCCAGTTCCACGAGCTTCAGCTGGTTGATCTTGTCGGCGAATTTGAGGATGAAAACTCTGTAGAAAGCTAGCCGCTTGGGGGCGCTTCCGGGATGGCTGAAGAACTCGACGAGGGCCTCGGTGAGCTGGTGCCAGAGCTTCCGCTCCCAGTAGTTCTCGAAGTCGAGGATGAGGGGCTGGAGCTCCTCGGGAGCTTCATCTCGCTGCTCGGCGAGGAAATCGGGGATGGCGTCGGCGCTCATGATGGCGGGATGTGTAGGAGTTGGTGGGTTGTGACGTGTGGATGTGGGTGTGGATGGTGAGCACAGCAACGATAGCTAGCTTGCACCTTGAGATCTCGAGCTTTTGTTTCCGGATCGGCACAAGTTCTTCCCTGAAAATCGGCGCGGTATTCGGGGTATTTCTCTCGTGATGATGACAGTGCCGTCCTAGGCAGCCAGGGCAAGTTGGTCGATTTGGGTTGTTTGTTCAAGGTTGATAGTTGCTTCTGTGGAGTTGGAGGGAGGTCCTTAGCTCATCAATGAGGCTGCCAGGCAGCCTGGTGTCGCAACACTCAAGGACGCACGGACCCATTCTTCCCTTGAAATCCCACTAGCCAATAACGAGCTGCAAGATTTCATTGACCCATCACGTGATCTGGAAATAGCGTTCCCCGAGGCTCTACCTTGCCCAGCATCACCAAACATTGCTGCTGTGAAGACGAGACGATCCACGGCCAATTGCGAGGCACAGCAGCGTCTTCCCACGCAATCTGTATAATCGCAACCATGGTTTCGCCCCTCTTTGCCGCGCGGTCGGCCCGCAATGTCGCCCTCAATGTCACGGGCAAGCGATTCCTCTCCGACATCTCTATTACCCGAACCGGGAAGCCCATCATCCGAGTCGAGGGTGGCCGGTGAGCCCAACCGCGATCCATTGGCCCTTTGAAACATGTTGCTGATGCTTGTCTCTGTATAGTTCATCCCTCGGAGGTGCGACGATCGAGCTATGATGCTCATGAACGACGCTGACGATTGACAACCAGGCCACACTGTTACGGTATTTGGCGCAACCGGCCAGCTGGGACGATACATTGTGAACCGTCTTGGTGAGCAGACTCGGCCTTTATAAGTTGATGAGGGAAAGGGACGACACAAGGACTAACAATTGTCTACCAGCTCGTCAGGGATGCACCGTCGTCATCCCCTACCGCGAGGAGATGACCAAGCGTCACCTCAAGGTCACCGGAGATCTCGGCCGCGTCGTCTTTGTCGTATGTCCAATCCCTTCGATCTCGACCAGAGCCCCGCTATAACTCTCGCCTTTAGGAGCACGACCTTCGAAACACCCCCTCAATCGAGGCCAGCGTCAGGCACTCCGATGCCGTTTTCAACCTGATTGGCCGTGATTACCCGACCAAGTATGTTTCTTCGAGAGGACGAACGCGAGGGCGAGCAAGGAAGCTAAGAAGGCACCAGGAACTTTTCTTTGGAGGATGTCCACATTGAGGGAACCGAGCGAATTGTCGAGGCCGTTGCCAAGTACGATGTCGACCGATACATCCACGTTTCGTCCCACAGCGCCAACTCCCAGTCCGCCTCTGAGTTCTACCGCACCAAGGTACTTCGACTGTTGCTTCAATGAGGGAATGGTATTGACAAGCGTATCAGGGTCGAGCTGAGGAGATTGCCCGGGAACTGTTCCCCGAGACCACCATCGTCCGACCCGCCCCCATCTTCGGTTTCGAGGACAACCTTCTGCTCAAGCTGGCTGGTGTGACCAACCTCTTCACCTCCAACAACATGCAGGAGAAGTTCTGGCCCGTTCACGTAGGTGATGGAATCGTAGTGGACATGGAATGGTGCTGACTCTGGTAGTCAATTGATCTCGGAGCCGCCCTCGAGAAGATCTTCTACGACGACACGACTGCCGGACAGACTTTCGAGCTCTACGGACCCAGGCAGTACAGCATGCGCGAGATTGCCAACATGGTGGATAAGGAAATCTACAAGCAGCGACGACACATCAACGTTCCCAAGGCCATCCTGAAGCCTGTTGCCGAGATCCTGAACAAGGTGCTCTGGTGGCACACCCTGTCGGCCGATGAGGTTGAGCGAGAGTACATGGACCAGGTCATTGACCCTGAGGCCAAGACTTTCAAGGATCTTGGAATCGAGCCCGGCGACATTGCCAACTTTACCTACCACTACCTGGTGAGTGACCCAGTTACAGTATCAGGACTATATCTGACACCCCTATAGCAAGGATTCCGAAGCCAAAACTTCTACGATCTCCCTCCTGCAACGGAGAAGGAGAAGCGGGAAGAGAAGAAGTACATCCACGTCTTGGATGAGTTGTAAAGAAAAGGAATCGAGCTTTGGTCTTTTGAATGCTGGAGAGGGAAGTGGTAACTTTGGGCAGTTGGGAGGCTGCTAAGCGGACAGGCCGACAATAGTCCGTGTATATAGGACCGCATAGACTAGAGAGTGTGCGAGTTCAAACAATTGTACAGGTTTTCTTTTGGTTGAGATGTGTTCAAGTATTAGTTGAGATTCTATCGGCCGTGGCGTCGAATCTCTGACAGAGATCTGGGTCTAGGAATGTCCCTCAAATGCGACCACCCTCGATATGTATAAGAATCAATTGTGAAAGGTCGATGAGGGGCCAACTACGGAGGCTATATCACCTTTCAATCTAGAAATGAAGCGTCGTGAGCCAAGTAAAGCACCTTGATGACTTTTTATGACATCAAGGGACTTGCAAAGCCTTATTCTGCATTCTCATATAGGCATTGATGTATGCGAATTCTCGATAAGGCCAACGCGTCTCAGTGAAATGCTTACATCTACGGAGTACTTGTAGACACCTCCAAAGGCAGCTTGGAGGTGTAAGTGTACAGTGCGTTTGCAGCTCCGTTCGCGTAAATGCACTGTCTGCAAACCTCTCCTTCAAGCTTTGCTCTCTCAAACTACTAACACCAACTCTTCACAACTACCGCCGCAAGTCTCGAAAACCACACCATTAAACCTGGACCACACATTAAAGAAGATTTATATCCTTGAAACTTGTCAAACTTCTAATCATGTCTTCAAAGCCCAACAATCAGGCTTCCGCCGAGTTCACTTCCTACTACCTCCAGCGAGCCACGCAGGAGCTCTCGGAGGACCTTGACAAGGTCCGCAACGCGGAGGACTTCAAGGCTGACTCGATTCCTTTTCTGGTTCATGCACTTCAGCAAGGCGCGGGGCTTTTTTCGGCGGAGGATCAGAAGAGAGTTGTCGATGGGGCGAAGAGCAAGGATGGGGATGCTTGAGTTGTGGTGATGAAGTGAAGCCAACAAGGCCATCGACCACTCACGCTATCGGATTGGGACACGACAGAGTCAATGGACAAATTCGGGATGGATTCCCGTGTCGAATATCCTACGAGGAGGCCAAAGACACAGCTGCTGCTCGGCTCATCTCAAATCAACATCACGAATCACCGGGGCCAAGACATGTCAGCCGGCACCAGCAATTCTTTCAATACCAGCAAAATCCAGTCCTATCACGACAAATAGAGCCACTTGGGGGAATAAAGGAGTTCAGGTTACGATTAAAGGCCGTTATTTCATCAAGGGTATCTCAAAGCAGAGCACCAAAGCGCACCGCAATGCAATCAACTAGGTATCTATGCAACTCCTGCACACTCCAAAATAATGCAAGACTTGATATCAATCAACAGTGTTTGTGTGTCTAAGCCGTCTGAGAACGGCGTCGCTCCAGTCGCACAGCCCAGCCCTTGATGGCCAGGACGATGACGATCCAAGCCATCAGCAGGCCGACCAGGCCCATGGTGACGGTGTACATGAACATGGCGTCTAGGTCGTAGTGGATCATTCCTTCCACGGTGTCGGAGCTCTTCTTTGGGTCAGCTGTTGTCTCACTAAGATTTGAACAGTGTGCACTTACGCTTGCCATGAAAATAATGCCTCCAGAGATCAAGCCGAAAGAAGCAAGGAGCTCGGTGGGAGGTCGAGAGGGGAAAATCGACTTGGGCGGCTTGAGGAACATGAGGAAGTATGTAAGGCCTCGAGCAAGCGAAGCTCCTAGAAGCAGGTTGCCCCATTGCTTGTGGACCATGCTCGAGATCATGGTGTGTTGCTTGTGCGAGCTCATCATGATGCCCAGCAGGAGAATGACCAAGGCAGGAATGGGGTTGAGGGAGAACTCGTAAGTCTCGGGCGCCTTGTGTTCATCTACTTCTTCGTCGGTGTAGGGGTGCTTCGGCTCGACGTCTTCGACGGTTGTGTTGAGGAGATCGCGAATTCGGGTAGACTCGACGAGCATTCCGCACTGGAACCAATTGTCAGTCTTTGGACTTTCAAGGCTTTTACTCAAGCGTGCCCAGGATCGACACTTACCAAGCCACCACCAATAAACAGGACTGTGATGGAGATGTGCTCCATGTCCTGAGCTGTCCAAGCACCTCCCCAACCGCCGAGATGCTCAAGGAAGATGTTGGTAGAGCCATAGAAGAAGATGAGAAAGCTCTCGACAAACTCGGCAGAGGGTCGCCACCTTTGCGATCCCTTCTTGGGGCGAACGTTCCATGCCCAGCCGAGCTCGCCAAAACTACCAGACCAACGACCCAGGGTGAAGACGCCCAGCCAGAAGAAGACGCCGCCCTTGATCCAATGCGCGAGGCCGTTGAAGACGTTTTCCCCTTCCTATTGATAGTGTGTTAGTGGAGTTCAAGTGGACACCTAAAGGGGCGACTTACAAAGAAACGACCGAAAGTAACTACACCTGTCGCCAGTGCAACGAAGCCAAAGGGGAGGATAATGCGATCAATGACTTGTCGTCCAATGTTGAGATACTTCCATACGCGAGAAGCAACAACCTTGGAAGCGTGACGAGAAAAGGTGCCCTTGGTGGTCGGGGAAGAGAGAGACATAGCCTCGAGGTCACCGTCGTCTTCCTCGTACTCCTTTCTTGGGCTCTCGAGGGGAGACTCCTCCATGCCATCGAGGGTTGAGACGGAACTGCTCCGGAGCGAAGCAGTGTTGCGCTCAGTTCCCTGACCACTGTCACCGGAGTGTCGATAGGGGCTGTCGGCGAGGTAACCCTCGGGGAGTCGGAAACCATTGTGGCCAGGGGCTTCAGTTGGCACTGGGAGAAAGGCCTGCCTGTCACTGCTCGTCTTCTTGGCATCCCCTCGCAAAACTCCGGCGACCCATCCCACAACGCTCACGAGAACCTGCGCCGAGACAACCCAGGTTGCGATCCAACCAATCTTGTGGTGCGCATTGTTTGGGTAGAGGTCCGGGGTCTGGGCGTTGTAGATGACGCCCAGGAGCAGCCCCAGGGCATTGGAGGCCAGTAATACGAACTGCGCAGGCACAGTGAAGCGCGATCTCGCCAGAGAAAGGACGACGGCTGTATAGATGCGTCAGTGGCTGGCGCAAAGCTTGTGAGTCGCAGCGGGCTTCGTGGGGTTGAGCTTACCGACGGGGAGGACAAAGACCCAGGAGAGGACCATGAGGCCAATGTGGGCGTAGATGACACCGACATGATCGGGGTGGGAAAAGTAAGTGTCTGGGTATTCCGATGCTTCTTTAGACTTGTCGGAGGCATGGCTCATGTCCATGTCGCCCATGTCGTGTCCCTCGTCGCCATGCGCCAGGACAACTGGGAGAAGCGCAAAGAGGACTGCGCACGCAGAGCGCGATAACATCTTTGCTGGAATCATTATGAATTACTCGATATAGTCGAATCTCTTTGCTATTCGGAGCTCTGTTGGTGCGCGCACGACAAAGACGGAGGTCGAGAGCACACCAGCTTCAAGGAAACCGATCGCAAGCCAGTATTAGTCGAACAGTACTCTCTGGCGACCAAGATTGTTACAGGCGACAGGTAAAAAGAGACA
>JABCKE020000159.1:0-11392 GCA_013186425.2 Fusarium sp. NRRL 62610
GGTGACAGGACCTGGGGCTCCACGCTTTTGATACCCCGGGATGGGATCGACAACATGGCATTCATTGCGGCGCGGAAAGAGCATATAAGTGGAACGCTCTTCCCCGTATTTTCGGGTCTTCTTCCTCCTCATCCTCAACCCACGAGCCAAGCTGCTCATAAGAACTTCACTTTGGGTCCTCTTTTTAACACTCCAACCTCAACTATCTTGTTGATTCAGCGGGCCACCTTCTCACAATGGCTTTGCCAAAGTTTTTGCAGCCGGTAGGCTCCAAAGCCCCGGTTCACACTGACCGGTCGTCTCTCGAGATTGCACAGGGCGAAGCGCCCCGGTTCGCGAAAGTGACCTGGTACAAGGAGCCTCACTTGCGAAACCTCTACTGCTTGATCATCTTTCTTCTGATCGCTTCAGCAACGACCGGTTACGATGGTATGATGGTCAACACCTCACAACAGATGGATAGATGGAAGGAATACTTCCCCGAGCACAAGAACGAAAGCAAATTGGGAATCTTGATTAACATGTACAACATCGGTTCCATTGTTTCGTTCTTCATCACTCCCTACATGGCAGACAACTTGGGACGAAAGCCCACAATCATTACTGGATGTGTCATCATGATTGCTGGTTCTTTCATCTCTGCTTTCTGCAATGGCTACGGAAGTGAGTACCCCCGTGCACACTCCTCATCTGAGATATCAGCGCTAACTCTACGGCTTAGTGTACATGGCTGGTCGATTTGTCCTTGGTTTCGGCAACTCTCTGGCTCAGATGTCTTCTCCTATGCTTCTGACTGAGATTTGCCACCCTCAGCACCGTGGTCCTCTCACCACTGTCTACAACTGTCTCTGGAACCTCGGATCTCTGAGTAAACAACTCCTCTTCAAACGAGATAACTGAAGGATGCTAATATATAATTTTTAGTTGTTTCCGTTGTCGGTTGGGGCACTGCCTCGATCAACGGCGATTGGTCGTGGCGATCCATCACCTTCATCCAGGCCGTCCCATCCATCATCCAGCTCTGCGGTATCTGGTGGGTCCCTGAGTCTCCTCGATTCCTCGTCAACAAGGACAAGCCCGAGCAGGCCCTTGCAGTCCTCGCCAAGCACCATGCCGGCGGCGACGAGAACAACCCCACTGTGCAGTTCCAGTACCGCGAGATCAAGCAGACCATTCAGGCCGACCGCGCCGCCTCCAAGGCTACCAGCTATGGCGACTTTGTCAGGACCAAGGGCAACCTTTGGCGACTCGGCATTATCGTCTCCCTCGGTATCATTTCTCAGTATTCTGGTAACGCTCTGTTCTCCAACTATATGGATATTATCTACGAGGGTGCTGGTATCAAGGAGCAGAACAAGAAGCTTGCTGTAAGTGTCTTCGCTAGTATCCAAACATCATGCAACTAACGGATTCTCCCTTATAGCTCTCTGCTGGAAAGACCATTCTCGATCTTTCCGTCTCCATCGGTGCTGCTTTCACTGTCGACAAGATCGGTCGTCGTCCTCTCTTCCTGACTGCCATTTCCGGTATGGTCATGGCCTTTATCATGTGGACCATCGCTGGTGCCATCTACGAGAACTCGGGTGTCCCTACTCCTAAGACCGAGGAGGAGCCCGAGGGTGGTATCCGATACACCAACACTGGCTCCGGATATGCTCAGATCGCCTTTGTCTGGCTGTTTGGCATCTTCTACGATATCGGTTTCTCGGGTCTTCTCGTCGCCTACGCTCTGGAGATTCTCCCCTTCCATCTCCGTGCCAAGGGTATGATGATCATGAACATTGTTGTCCAGGCTATCCTCGCCATTGGAAAGTAAGTTGTCCCCATAGACTTGATTGTAACGACTGTTTAGATGCTAACGGATAACAGCCAAACCAACAAGCTTGCTTGGAACAACCTCCCCCGACACTGGCACTTCATGCTCTTCTACACCCTTTGGGACTTCTGCGAGTTGATCTTTGTCTGGTACTTCTACGTCGAGACCAAGGGTCCCACCCTCGAGGAGATTGCCCGCATCTTTGACGGCGACGACGCTGTTGCCCACATCGATCTCGCCCAGGTCGAAAAGGAGACCAACCTCGTCCGCCAAGAGGAGGACATTAACTTTGACAGCGTCAGGAGCCCCAAGTCTCTTACTTGAAAGGCTCCCATTTGAGCTTTTGATGCGGTCCCAGTCGCTTCAAAGTCTTGTGCTTGCGTTGACGAGTTGTTCCCTGAAGCGTTCGTGTTATGGATTAATGAATTGCGGATGATACCTCACAAAGTTGGAAACTGAAAAAACTATACCTTTTTTTGTTTGTATGCTACGATCGTTTAGTCTCGCACCTGGTGGCAACTTACTGCCGCTTGGCTTATTTACTTCTCTTCTTCTCTCAACATGTGTGTATGCGATGTCGTGTTCGTGACTAGTATGTCAACGATATTGATAAACGGGAGTGCAACGGTGGCTGAAGACGCAATTGCATCAACAACACACCAAATAGGGTCATAACGGTAGATCTCAGGGGTCTGTTCCGAAGAAAGTGTGTCTTATCATGGAAAAGGGGGTGTCAGGAGCATCACTCGGACACGAAAGTGGATGCTGACACCTCTCGCTCCGTCACATCTGTCAGTCCGGCTAATGTCTAATTGAACAGTAAGAATTTAGGCTTGATGCTGTCTATAGAAGGCCAACCTGTAGATTTTCCTGCCACTCATAATTGATGTCAATGGGAGCAGATACCGGGCACAACAATAGCTTGACCAGACATCGGTCGAGGACTTGAAGCTTACCTAAATCTGAGGGTTGGGGTCGAAGAAACTATAAATAGGCACTATATAAACTTGACCATAAGTTAGACCTTTTTATTCTGACCTAGGATCAAGGCTGTCATAAGATAAAGAACTATTGATGAGGATTTACCCAAGACTGACCCCCGGGGTATGCCAAGTAGCCAGGTTGGTATGCAAATGGCGACAAGTAAGGGGAACTGTCAGCGCCATTCTCATCATCGAGGTGGTATTTTTGCCTCTAATCCTGGCTCGTATATCATTTTAGCCGATCTCCCGGCTGATCAAAAAAGACATCAACTTGACGGTTCCGGCAGAAATGAAATAGGGACATAATGCGATGATGACTCCGAGATGGTGGCCATTCTCATTGTCCCAAAAGGAAACTTGATGAAAAGTCCGAGTATTATGTTTTCTCGTCTATGAATATGGGAAAAGCCGCCAGAGTGAATGATGCTGTGTATCTCTATCGTGTATCTTGCCTCCCATCCTGAACGCCATCTTATGTAGTCTTCTTCTCGACCAACTTGCTTAGAGCATTCCCCTGTATGATCTTAACGACATGTTAAAAAGAAAATAGTTTGTGGCAAAGTTCCTTGTGCCTTGTTGATAATCAGTCGTCTTCAGGCTTCCACAACATTGGACTCGCGCAGATGTTGTCTCTCGCAAAGGCCCTGTATCGGGCTAGAATATCGGTTCGTTCCATACCGCCGCGCTGGCTACCGAAGCTGTAGTGTACAGCGATTCCTTTTCCATCAGCTACCGCATCTATTATGATCGTTAGCAGACAGTCATGTCGATCAAAGGGCATGGTAGCTCACGTCTTCCGAGCTGTCGCGGCATGGTGCACGAGAAGTGATTCTCATCGTCTGACTCGATAGGCTTGGCGATGTTGATGTCCTTCCCCAGCATAGCGATGAACTGAATGCCCATCCTCTCGTACTGAAAGTCCCATGTATCGAACTTGTACTGGGACAAGCTGTTGTGCTCGAGGTTCTCGAGGAAACTGTAGTGTTCCTGCGCACCAATCTTCCACTCAGTCCAGCCGCGACCCATGGGATGATACTCAGTCGTCTCGATGGGAGTGTTGTCAAGAATATGATCGCCCTGGTGCTTCACAGGAAGCCAACGATGTTGTTTATCGTCGGCATCCCACTCATCCAGCTTGAAATCGATGGGCCCTTTCCATCGTGGCAGGTTGGTGACTTGCCAATCGTACTTCATCGAATCCTTAATGTCGAACGACTTGGTTGCTCCCTCATTGTTGACCTCGGGGAGGTAAGGCCTTACTGCGCCCAGGTTCCAGTGAACCCAGCTCAGCAATGGCTGGTTGACAACGTTGGCAGAGACAACGTAGAACTCGGGATGCTCCATCTTCTTCTTGATGATGGAGGGGATGACGCTATCCTCCATGAACACCTACAGCGCCGTCAGCAATACTCGGATAGAAAAGGCCATTGCAACTCACAATGTCATCGTCAATCTTGACATATAGGATATCGTCTTCGACCCTGTCGTACGAATTGCCAAACCCGCTGGTAAAGTTGTCTTCATCGGCCATCTCGATCTTCCATCTCTCGTAGCTTGGTTCGCTTTTTAGCATCTTGGCCAGGAGCTTGAGGTCCTGTTCGTCCTGAGTTCGTTCCACGAAGATGACACCATCGAGCATGCCACCGTTCTTGACCAGATTTCGCTGCAATCGTCAGCATCATCTTTCACCGTGGTACTTTTAATGTCAGTGATAGGTAATACCTTTAGATAGCAATCCAAGATCGAAACAGAATGTCGTCGACCAAAGAATACCATGCCCATGACCTTCTTAATCTCCTTAGGTCGCTTCCAGTATGTCAACTGTCGCAGATGGTCGTCATCGGTCGTCCAAAAGAGCTTCTTTGTGTTGTTTGAGGCTTTGTCGTAACCGAGTTTTAATGGTGTATGTGGCTCCAACGCAGGTAGATCGACTCCGACATATTCTCGCTGTCTCCAAAGTAGAGGCGCCACCATGATCATGAAAACAACGGCACATATCACAATGTGCCCTTGTGTACAGCTGAATATCCTGCTACCCACGCTCAGGGAGGACGCAGGAACCTGTGGTTTCTTCATTTTGGAAGGCTGAATAAAGAATATCTGGGAGTAGCGAGTAACCAAAAACACTCGAAGTTATGGGAATCGTCATCTCAAGTAGTCGAACGACGCCACAAGCATTCTGACAGATATTCTTTGAGGCTTAAGGTCCAGTAAACTAGGTTTAGCGGTCTCGACCTTCAGGTCCTTGGCATTTACAGGGTACAGACAGAAAGGGTCTGTCAATGAGGATCTCCACAGCCATTGACACTCGATGGCTTACCAATGACGCCTTTGGCTAATGGTGATCGATCCCAGTCAACAGTCTTGCCCTGATGAGGATGACAACCATAACGCATCGAGGCATCGTTTCGGGGAGTCCAGTGCTCGCTCGCCGCCACACGAAGCATGGCTTCTCAATCTTCCTGACTTAGGACGACGAGCGGAGATCAAGCGCGTCCGGTGTCAGGGGCTTTGTTCGGTCTAGCCATAGGGAACAATAACAGGGTCTCGCCGGATCTAGTAACGGCGATTCTGGTCAGGGGAACTTGTTGAGCTTCAGTCGAGAGCTCCCAAACAAGCTTAATTGAAGCATTGCATCAGTCCTGTTCCGTTTCATGTTGAAGATGTGATGTTGAATGTTCAGACATGGCTGGATCCTTTTTGTCCAGCTCTCACGCCTACTCTTTCACAATTTTGAGACTCTTCCCGCCAAACAAAGAGGAGAGAGAAGCTGCCGAAACACATCGGCAGAAGGGATCTGGGCGATAGTCGGGCATTCTGTCCGAGACATGTCAGAGACATTCGCACCCGATTCGGAAACAACTATTGATAGCTTGTCCCTGGTAACGACGGGGCGCGACGGCTCTGGCTGGCGAAGGCGTCTTGTTGCGCGAGACGGATACGTTAAAAGCCACGGGTTGGGAGGACAAAGAGTCCGTTAAAGTCTCAAGGATAGACTGAGGTCTGGAATCGCCGAGACAAAGATTAGCAAGGTTGGGCTCGATAGCCTCCCGTATTTCGTTCCTAGTGACCCGCTCCATCAAACGCGGTGAATTGTTACTTCGCGTCAGGCACTTCCCCTTGCGCCAAAGCAAAGTCGTTGTGCCTTGCAGATGCTTCCGGCCAGTCACTGTCCCTGTCGTCTGTAGGCCGCGACAGGCCATGATCTGCCAGAAAGATGGCGCCGCCAACAAGCAAACACGGCGCTCAACTGGCCATCCCATTGGGTCTAGAGTGAACCCCCGAAGGCGATAGGCTTCGAGGAGTTCTTAACGATCGATCATCCGGTTCCCGGCGATTTGACGGATCCAAAGCCTAGCCCGGCCGCCCCGGGCTGTCAGAGTGCTAGACAATGTCTCATTGCCCGATTTGGCATCGATAGTTTGATCTCCATACCAGACGAACACGTCCTGCGAGAGGCACGCCAGGAACAAAGACACGTGGCTGAGGTGACAGGATATCACAGATCGAAAGCTTTGATGATCCGAGTAGTTGGTGATGATTGTGTGGTACTGTGTAAGACGGGGCATCTACTATCACACACTGTGATTTTGCACATGATTTTTGACTCTCTTATGATAAGGGACACTGTGCAGACCTTCCTCAACAGCTCTATTGGAAGAACACCAGTAGTTATTCTTGAGTATATTTCAAGCGATTATGAAGAAGTAGGACAAAAACTCATTTAATTGAGTATGAGATCCCTCAATTGATGTCACTGTAAATCATCAATCCAACACAGAAAATTGCATCACTATCGATGTAGGGTAAGCCACACGCGACAGTCATCAAGGCACTCGATGAATATGAACTCGAGGGTTCCTAGAAGCAAATGATACGGCAAGTAAACAGATGCTTGGGGTGGAATATGTAAGAACTTTCAATGAATTAATAATAATAATTAGTCAAAATGTAATCTTCATCAGACAGGGCGAGTTTACAACAAGCGAAGAGTTGATCGTGCATCTGATCTCATTCTCATTTGGCATATCATGGATCCTCGCGTTTCAGCAGCAAATTGATTGAAGTAGTGAATTGAATACTAAAGGAAATATGATTACTACATTAGGTACTCATTAGACTGTACAATGACTATTATCCAAGGCCATCTCCCGCATTAATCCTCCATTATTCACAATCCCATCCTTTTTAGTAGTACAAAGAAAAACATGATTCATCATCGGTGGGTCTCTACCATTGAACAGAGACGGCAGATCGGCGCTTGTTTGAGCCCTCTAGATCGCGGTAGCCGAGAGTCTGCTTCGCAGTCTGGGTGGCGGTGGTGGTTGGTCCACCCACTGTCACGATCACAGTGTTGTAGACAGTTGCGATGCTGGTGGAGACGGCAGCCTCATCGCAGTCAGTCTCCTCAGGGTTGTAAACGCCGGCGTTGTCGTCGTCGTCGTTGTCGTGAGGTCGGACCTTGGTATAGTTGGGGACGTCGATGGAAGTCTGGCTGCTGTTGCTACCTCGGGTGTTGGTGTAGGCAGGGTTCTCGGATGCCTTGCCGTCACCTCCATAGTGAGTCTCGTCATCATCGCCGTTGTAGTCGGTCTTGTCATCGTTGTCGTAGCCAGTCTTATCGTTCTCGTAACCAGAGTGGCAAGGCTGACCATCCTTCTTGCGCTCACAGGTCGTGTAGCCAGTCTTGGGATCATAAACAATGACCTCGACCTCTGATTCGCCTGCGTAAGTGGCCGTCCTCGTGATGGTCTTGTAGTTGTTGCCCTTCACAGTCGCAGTCTCGTACTGAGCAGGAGCGGTCAAAGTGTAGGTGCAAGGAACCTCGACCACAGTGGTAACATAATCGCCGTTCTCCTTGGTGATGGTGGTGATAGTGGGCTCGGGTGTGACGATCACGGTGTAGAGCTTGCCGCTCTCCTTGATGGTCTTGGTGACGACGCGCTCGATAGACTCCTTGACAGTGATGGTCTTGACAACCTTGTTCTTGTAGCCATCCTCCAGAGTCACTGTCTTGACGACCTTGTTCCCGTAGCCAGGAAGCGTCACAGTCTTCACCTCGCCGTCCTGCTCGGTGATAGTCTCAACAGCCTGGTAGTCACCAGTGACAGTCACGACCTCTTCCTTGCCATTCTGCTGGGTGATGGTCTTGACAACCTTGTTGTTGTTGCCGTAGCCGTAGCCGTAGTCGTGAGTGAAAGTGAGAGTCTTGATCTCGCCATCCTGCTGAGTGACGGTCTTGGTGGCATAGTTGTAGTTGAAGTGCGTAAAAGTCAGAGTCTTAACCTCGCCATCCTTGACAACAGTGACCGTTTGGGCGTTATCGTAGTACTTCCCACCATCGCCACCGACAACCTTGGTGACGACTCCTCCCTCGTAGCTGGGATAGCCGGCACTGGGAGCAGGATAGTCATTGGTGACCGTGATAGTCTTGGCTCCGGGCTTGTAGTAGTTGCCATTGTTGTCAGGGTAGTCAGCGCCATCAGGATAAACGTTGATCTTCTTGGTGACGACGTATTCCTCGCTCTCGGTCCGTGTCACAGTCACGGTTTTGCCAGGATGGGTGATGGTAATGGTCTCCTTGGGTGGATCGAGGGTTTCTCCCTGGCTGATGTAGACATACTTGACGCGAGGCTCGTTGTACTGAGTGACAGTGACAGTTGTGTAGGACTCGCCAGGTTCTTGGACAGTGACGGTCCGATAAGAACCACCCTGGGGATCGGTGACGGTAATGGTCTTCTGTGGGCCAGCTGGTTCGGTGACGGTGACGGTATGGGAGCAGGCCTCTTCCGCTGAACAAGGTGGGCACTCCTCGACAGCCCCTCGTGGCTGCAACCAGTCGAAGCGTGCTTGAGCGAGAGGCGCCAGGGCCAATACTGTCAAAGGAGCAAAGCGAACCATTTTGATGCGGTGTTTGAGGTTTGGATTAAGGGAAGGTTGTGAGTGATGATGAGAATGATGAGTCCAAGAGTGAGAGACTCAGGAAGAGAAGAGGAAGTGAGGATTAGATGATTGGAGTTGGAATGATGAGG
Source organism: Fusarium sp. NRRL 62610 (assembly GCA_013186425.2). Classification (NCBI taxonomy): domain Eukaryota; kingdom Fungi; phylum Ascomycota; class Sordariomycetes; order Hypocreales; family Nectriaceae; genus Fusarium; species Fusarium sp. NRRL 62610. The sequence continues at coordinate 8,832 of JABCKE020000159.1, forward strand.
GTGATGAGGACAAACCAAGAAGCGAGAGGAGTCGAGCATACTTATAGCTGTTGAGTTGCCTTCAAAACATTCAACTTGAACCTAAGGTGATGAGGTTATCGTGTGAAGGAGAGCTCCTGAAGACGCAATATTGCCAAGTGTGGAGACAATATCGCCAGTAGGAGGCGACGACTGAGGGAGCTGGTTCATTGTGAAGAGACATTGGCAATAGAGAGGAGGAGAATTGAGGGTTCCCTTGTAAAGGAGATTCAGGGTTGAGAAGAAGACGGGACGAGACGTTGACAAGCGGAGAGTCCCATGTCGCGGGGATGGTTTGAGGGACAACACTAGCAAGACACAATCAAGGCGACACAATCAAGGCGCGGGATGGAGATAGTGAAGGGCGGCCAGTTACCAGTGATGGTTGTTCAAAAAGCACTAGCTCTTTGTATTATGAGTTCAAACCCCTTCCTAGGGATCTTCAACAAGGATATTGTCCGTATTTAGCGTGCCTTGGGCAACTTAGCGAGCAATAATGAGATCCCTTATCAAGGGCACATGCTTGAAGCTGGATTCAACTCGAGGGAGCCAGGAACACCAAGGGAGGGTGGACTGGGGTTGAGCCTGAGGCACCATGGTGTGGATCTCGATCTTCAATCAACGCGCCCACCATGCCGATAAATCCCATGATGGCGCCCGATGCCGACGAATCGAAGATTAAAGCTTTTCTCTTGGCCCAACGCCGTCGTTCGTTGGATGTTTGCTTTGTCCCCTTCTCGTCCCAGCAGACTGGTAACATGGCGAGCGGTCCGAAGTTTACCCGATGCCGCTTTGGTTCCTGTGGATGGGACCCACCAAGCAATCTCGTGAGGCAGGCGCGACAGCTACAGACGACAAGAGCTCATCGCGAGGTCACGAGGTTTGTGCAACACAGGTGCAACCTTCTACGTTCATTTCTTGTTTGTTATTCGTTTCACCACCTCGCGATAATACACTGCCCACGGCGATATTGGACACGAACTCTTACTGGCGTGCGATTTGATATGCGAACCTTGGTCCCGCGACCACGTAACGATGGGAGCTTGCGCATCATGTTTGGGACGGCGTGATGGAGACGCCTACGATGAGGTGCGTGGTCCGCGAGATTTTGTGTCTTTTCCATGGCTGCGGTTGATGGATAAGGCGTCTACAGGCCTGTCAGCTAACGCTTAACCCTGTTTCAGGAAGAGGAGAATCGCCTTCTTTACGATGACGCCAACGGCATGCAATACGGTAGTTTCGGAGACCAGTCCCTGAACGGCGAGAACGACACACTCGAAGCCCAGCGAGAAAACGAGGCCCTCCAGCGAGTAGTGGCCAAGACATCAAAGTACGTTTGTGTTGATGGAAGGAGGGGTTGATGCTGGTGATGCTGACTGAGTTTGCGCAGCAACATGGTGGACATCTTCGACATAGCACCGCAAGATAACGCCCCTCGTGGAACGACGACGCCGTTTGCCTATGCCGGCCAAGGTGCCCGTCTCGCTCGATACCAACACCTCGTGTCAAAACTTAGCAACCAGGGCGAAAGCCCCGCCAATGCGAATGGCGTCAAGGTCGATTGGATACCGGAAGACGAGACGATCGAGATGCAGAAGAACGGACCGGCTAGCATCAAGACCCTCGAGAGCGATGAAGGTCCTCTTGTTGGAACCTTTGCGGATGCTGCAGCGGCGATGCAGTAAAAATAATATTTCTCTTGGCCATCACATACAGTGATGCTCTGTCAGGAAACATATAAGCCAGTGTCTGGATGTGGGGGCTCCGTCGGCAGCTGCGGCATGGATACACCTTTTCCATGCGAGACAACTGTCGATGCAAGCCATCCCTTTATCTTCGAAACCTCCGATATCCCAGCTTTGTTGGGGGGCTGGCCTGGCTTAGCCCGGAAACACCCATGCCGGCTGGCTGGTTGGAGATGGCATCTTCTATTTACCTTGAACATGCGGATAAGCCGTGACGACAACACAACGAAAAGAAACGACAAACTCTTTGACATTTCCTTACCAACCATCATTTCTTCCTACTTACCTATCCAAGACTCTCGATTAATTCAATGCGGCACATCATTGGCCGCCATCAACGCAATCCAACCCTCCTGTTCGGCAAACAGAAACGGCTGTTGCATAAATCGCGGGCGGTGGTCTCACTTCGTTCATCATACGGACGGATGCATGGGGCCTTTCTTTTTTTGGCCATTTTTATTTTTTACTTTCTTGAAACTTTTCCTTCACTCTTTGTCTTTTGATTGATGTGGGCATGGAAGTGGACTTGTACAAACAGACACACCAATCGAATTTCACAGAATTTTTTCCAATTTTCCCTCTCGCCTGGGTGTTGAGCTGCTGCTGGGTCCAGGACCGGGTCTACCAGGCCCAGGCGACGCATGGAACCCAACCCTACCCTCGGGCTCGGGTAGAGAGAGCCATCCATGGTATCGGGAACCGCCATGCCATGCCATCTCATCTCACCGTGCGGTGCGGTGCGTGAGCAGCAAGCAAGTCACTCCCCGTCCCTCCATCGAGATGAGATGGCATGGCATG
>JABCKE020000161.1:0-18354 GCA_013186425.2 Fusarium sp. NRRL 62610
TGGATGGATGGATGGAAAGCAGGAACCGTCCATGTCTTGCCTTCTGGCCGTGTTCCTGACATGGGTGGGTGATGTTTGACTCGGGGTATTCACGTGATGAAGCAGACAACCTTGAACTTCATTACAACCTCCATCGATGGTATCTTGAATATCAGATACAACTTGCTATTCACTCTGTCAATCTCATACCCAGCGACTCGAGAATAATCCCTCCTCTCCATCGACCACTCAAGGATATACCAAGCCTCTCACATCCGGTCGCAGGGGCAAACCGCGTGATATATCCCCATCTTCAGGATAACAACAGCCGCAGCCCGGACCAATTCCGTCACGGTTGGATCCAGTCCCCCGAACCTCGCCGCAAGATGTTAATATCCCCTACATACCCGGCCCGGTCAGAAAAAAAAAGATGTGCTGATTTCCGGACCCTCTCACCGATCGGGTTCCATCGTCACTGGATCCCTCTCAGCTCAACCCCAGTCGCTCTCGGCTCAGCCTGAGTGACCAGACGCTGATACGAGTGAGATTCCTTTATAGAAATTCCCTTGTTTATAATTACTTTTTTTCTGTGTTGAATCATGTGGTGGTATCTATTCGCCAAATTTGGCTTGCAAGACTCTTCTCTATCTACATATTTTCTGGTCTCTAACGTTGTGATGCTGTTTAAACTCGCTAACAAGCCGTCATATATGCCGTGTAAAATCATGTACGCTCAATAAAGAGCACCCTCAGTAGGGCATCCTAAAAAACCAAATCCCTCGCATATCCTTCCAGTGAACACAGACGCCCAGCATGACGCTTCCTTCAACCAGATTCCGTTCCAATGTACTTTCGCAAATAGCAAGTCCCCAGGTCGACATTAAATACTAGGATTGCTGGCTCATCGATTCCCTTATGCAGTTGGCATTCGAGCTACTCGTCCCACTTCTGAAGGATGCGGTGGGAGCGGCACGTCAGTCGTAGGGGCGGTAGATCGAGGAGCCGCCTCGACCACGTAAGAGATGCCGTCCTCGGACACGTAAGAAGGAGGCCGGGGTCCAGACTGAGCTCCAGGTCGCAGCTGAGAAAGATCAACGTCTTCATTACGTTGCCAGAATAAACGATCGGGATCAACTCGCTACACGTTGGTCAGTCTCAACAAATTCACCGCAACTGCAGGATCAAAGACGCAAACATACCACTGTTTCTCGCCAACGACCATATGCTGGCGGCTGACACTTTGTCACTTCACTATCTATGCCGACCGCTTCTTCGTCTCGAGCAAGAACAACCGGGATAGGCACAGGAGGTACAGCGTATCGCGGAGGTCCACGATAGCGTGGGGGTCTGTTTGCACGCATAGCTGCTTCACGATTGCTCTTTATAACAAGGATGCAGAGTCGAACAAGGCCGTGGAAGAAGAAGATGGTTGCAAAGAGGATGACCATGATGAGCATGATGGTCATCTCACGAGTATTGACCTTGTGGGTCATCGAGAGGGTGAGATCTAAACAATTGATTAATACCCTTTCCCCAGTGGTTGAAGTTTGGTTTTATGTGGTGACTTACAAACAGTGACGAGGATGATAAGAAACAGACCAGACGCAAAACATCGAAGAATCTGCGCTCGCATACGTCTTGACCGAATCCATGGTAGACAAAACATGAAATGCTTCGGATGCCGTCTCGCATTGTTCCTACGAGATCGATGTCGAGATCGGGATCGATCATGGTGATGTCGTCGCCTTCGTCGTCGATCAACAACAGATCCTCCAAGAATCTCAGCAAGTTGAGCCTCAATTGGATCCATATGATCACGACGCTCCCTGCGCTCGCGGCGTTCCCGACGAGCCTGTCTTGATTCTGCTGAAGGCGTAGCCACGGGGCCCGGTCTCGTAGGCGAGGATAGTTCCGACGGTTGAGTAAGTGGGAGCAGCGGCGCAGGAGAAGCAGTCGTGTTTCGAGTCTCATTTGTTAGTGATGAATTGTTGTTTCCCCATATCCGGAGGAAGTTTGGTACGCTGAGTACCCGAGAATGTCGATTCGTCTGATTCGGGTTCGAGTCTTGAGATTTGATGCTCTCGATTTCCGCCAGCTGAGGTTGCGCATTCGTCGATTGAGGTTGACCGCGACGGAATAATCGAGAGAAGGGGTTATTCGTACGAGACTCTTGCATATCGGGCTGGCCTTCGACGTCGACATTGCTTCCGTTAGAGTCTCCCTGACGCTCCATATGAGCTTGTCGAATGAGATCGGAGCGCAGTCGCTCCATGGCAGGGCTATTCAAGTTCATCGTGTATTGTAAACACGATAGCGCGTAGGCCGTTACGTCTCGAACAAACGACTACGCGGACAATGTCGTGGTATTAATTCGATAGCAGACACAAACAGGTAAGCACTCTCAAGGCAAAAGAGGTTGTCGTAGCATCAGGGGTAGCATCTCGGTCATGGCTTTGAGAGGGCAGGGGCAACAAGATAAATGGACGGTTCAAGAGCCCGTCTTGAACCTCGCTCGACGCAACACGCACAAGAGGTGTGAACGAAGACGGCGATGATAACAAGGGAAAGAGAGACAAGAAATCAATAAAAAAAAGAGGGGACAAAAGGTTGACGACCAGCGCCGCCGGGTTGAGATGATCTAATTACCTAGTGGGCTCTCGAACGCCCCGTCGAAGGAGGTTCATGTGTTCGTACGAGACCACGGACCCCCCTAGCCAAGCCTAAACGACCCATGATAACGGGTCCCCCGACCAGAGGATCAGGGACCGTGCCAGGGCGAACCCAGGGATCGATGTCGCGATTCTGCGACATGGGGCCCTGTTTTAGAGGCTCAGAATGGTCCCTGAAGACGGTCACGGCTGAACAAGGAAACGAACGTCCCCGTTTTCTGATTTGTGATTGATTGCAGAGGACTTTTTCACTCTGTCTGTTTGCTGTTTTCTTGACTGGTTGCGGGACATGACTCTGTCTTCTTCTCATCCCTTGTCAGTTTCCCCCTGGCTTCTTTCTAAGAGATAAACACGCCATGCCTGCAACCGGCCTAACATCAACGAACGGCGCGCACCGTAGCTAGAAAAACGTGGGATGTGGAGAACAATAGTCGAAGCTTTAACACCATCCAGGGGCAGACTCCGGAGTAAGGGTGACGAAAAACATGAGACTAACTGAGTAGTGTCGGGATAACCGTAAAACCCTCAATTTTACCTTTTTATACTGTACTCAAAGACAGATAACATGATATTCTAGGACTTATGCTTTCTATTGATATCCTCTTTGAATGAGTTTTCTTCCAAAAAGGTGGTCAAATCAACGATTCAAGTCAACACCGTCGTGATGATATGATAGCATCAGTCTCGCGCTTTTTGTCACCCACGACAGTCCCCCAAAAACTAGTCTAGATCCGGCGTCCGTGACTCTGTTTTGTCCGTCTCGGGTAAAGGCACGCCCTCATTTTCTTGCCGCGGCAATTGGCCAACCACGACCTGCAGAGGGAGCACCTGAAACCTGAGCTCTCACTTTTCCCAGCTGAACAAAAAGCAAACCACACGAGGAGCACGTAACGATTGGATGGTGATGAAGGGATGGGCTTTGTTCGAGGGGGAGCGCGTCACAGCTTATCGAGGATACAAAAGACTATTGGAAGACGTCTGTTTCCCTTTGATCTTGCGTTTCTCTCCCCGTTTGCCCGTGGAGGAGACGCAGGGACCTACTATCCATCGACTATTTGCTGATAGTGAGATTGCCTCGACGACGATGGGACATGATGATTGCGACAGACACCGTGCCCCCCAAGCTCAAGCTCCTCATGTAATTACAAAAGTCTTACATGTCTCATACTTGATACATCCACCTGAACGCCTCAAGCCCTTCCCGATGCTTTCAGAATCAAAACAATTATAACATGCAGGCTCCAATAAAGTTGCGCTTTTTCTAGCCCTCACGAAACACACCTCCGCCAAGACGACAAGTGTTGCCGCTCCCTGACAATAGTTGGCAGATTAAGCCACGTCAAACTTGCTTCACGATCGAGTTTTGCTGGACATGTTGTTGCCAGAAACGATTTGCCCTTCGTGAGTTGGCTTATTATTGCCCCCTCGACAAGGAGTTGTATCAAGGGCAGACCATCGTTGGCGAATCTTCGTGTTGTTGACACGCCATTATCTCGAAATAGTTCAAAACACGGACAATGGCAGAATTAGGATATCGCTCAGCACGTGTTGTTGCTGGCTCATTTCAGCTCGCCAAGAAGCATCTTGCGGTCCGATGATGCGGAAAGCACTGAATTCTCCGTTAGCTCACACAACTCACAGATTCTGTCGGCGCAGTAGACTTACAGATGGGTTCCTTTCCTGGCGAGAATTCGGCGCAGTTTACAGTACCCTTGTGACCGGGAAGTTTATAAGCGAGCTTGCCAGTCTCGCTCGACCACACCATCACTGTACCGTCACCTGATGCTGCTGCGATTCTCTTGCCTTCAGAGTCCCAGCTAGCACCCATCAGGTTCTTCTCCAGACCCATTGTCGCACCATCAAAAGTCCGAATGTGTCTCTCCGTGGGAGCAAACGGCCGAATATCCCATGTCCGTACAGTCGAGTCCATGGCATAAGACACAAGCGACTGAGAGTCGGGTGAAACTCTGAGTGACATGACGGTATCCGAGTGTCCCAGCATCGAGTAGATCACCGCCTTCTTCCTCAAGTCCCACACGCGAATGTCGTTATCAATACCGCCTGCGTATATTTCGTTGCCAGCTTCCGAGACAGCCACGGCGGTGACGGGGAATTCGGTCTGGATGTAGTCGACAGCATTCTTTGATCGAGGATCCCAGATTCCAATGGTCGAATCATCACTGCCACTGACCAGTAGCTCCTCTCCTCGCCTGCTGATGCCCACTGTGTTGATGATTTCCTCGTGTCCGACGTATCGACGAATTCGCGTTCCAGATGTCAGATCCCAGCTCGCCAGGTGCATGTCGGCAGATGCACTATAAAGGATTTCCGAGTCGCGCGACCATTGTAGATCCAAAATCGCACCGCGGTGCCCGTTCAGTATTCCGTAGTTCTCGCAATCGCCATAGGTTCGCCAAAGCACTAAAGAGTTAGCCCATGTTGCACGCGTCACGTCCTTGTGCTCTTACTCAGAGATCTATCCATTGATCCAGACGCAATCAAGTTTCCAGTAGGATCAAACTTGGCTGTGAAAATCTCGCCCGAATGTCCTGACAGCTCCATAACAGGAGCTTGAAGGGCACTGGTTCTTAGGGCCTACTCAAGTCAGTCTTTCAACCACCACAGCCTCGAGATTTATCAACTCACACTCTGAACGAGGGCATTGCTAGACGCGTTAAGACGCGCGAGAGCGCCAGTCGAAGAGCTAACATTCTGTCGCTTCACGAGCGACTGAGACGAACCCGGATCGTCGTCGGCGGGACGCTTCTCTGCGGACATGTTGGGCTGGGTGGGGTTTCGAGGATCAACTGTGATGCAATGCGACGCTGATTATCCAAATGCGCTCGACGCCGGCAAACTTTTAGAGCTATGAAGTGAGCTTGGAGCTGCCTCTTGCATGCAGCACGACGATAGTGGTGGGCACGCATGGGAAGCAAATCGAGTAGCAACGGTTGATTGGTGGCCGGGCCGATAGTTGTTCCTAACATCGGCGCTTCAACACTCCGTCCACCGACTTCCAGGGTGACGTTGGGAACTGGCCTTCACTCCTGCGCTGGTGGTCCAAGATTCACGATTCACGGTATTCTTTACGGCTTTGAGTCTGCCATTGCCTAAGCTGTTTCATCTTACCTTCATATTTCCCAGATCTCCTCCGCCTAAATACCGAGTTCGTCTCACGTCCTGGGCTTGGTGCGCCCCGCCAGATCCAATCCCCATCCGCAATGTCGGCCAGCAAAGCGTCCCGCGTGGGCGAGGAGTATGTCGACCCTCAACGCCAGCTCTATCGCCAGAATAACATGTATACTAACGTTGCGATAGAATCTGGAAGTACGCGAAAACCGATCGATCCTTGGCGCAAATGTTTGTCTGACTTGGAACCACAGAACCCGAATCGACAAGGTCAATGCTGAGCTGGTCACATTAACATACGGAACCATCGTCGCACAACTCTGCAAAGACTACGAGAGCGACTATGTCGAGGTCAACAAGCAGCTCGACAAGATGGGCTACAATATTGGGCTGCGACTGATTGAGGACTACCTTGCCAAGTCCAATACCATGAAGCGATGCGCCAACTTTCGCGAGACGGCCGAGATGATTGCCCGTGTATGTGCGCATCATAAACATGGAAAAGAAGCCAACTAATAGGATCTCAGGTCGGATTCAAGATCTTCCTCAACATCACCCCCCAAGTTACAAATTGGACGAGCGACAACGACCAGTTCTCGCTTGTGTTTGAAGAGAACCCACTGGCCGACTTTGTCGAGCTACCCGACGACGGACGAGCACAAGATCAACTCTGGTACTCCAACATCCTGTGTGGCGTACTCCGTGGGGCCTTAGAGATGGTGCAGATGCAAGTGGAGGCTCACTTTATCAGTGATATTCTCAGGGGCAACGACAGCACCGAGATGAGAGTTTCGCTGATTCGATACATCGACGATGAGCTTCCACCTGAGGATGACTGAGCGTGTCACGACAGCCAAGACAATAATTGGACAGAAACCGCACAGAAGACGATCGGCAGGACAAGCTCTTCATTCACATATAGGAGCCAGGGGAGGTCATCTACGACAAGCCGCTACACAGCATCTATGACGATCTGGTGCCGATCAGGGCAATATTCTGAACAACCCGAGATGGATGGGCAAGATGCGATTTTGAGTGTAGAGCTAGGGATCATGGCACGTGTAGATACCCATAGAAGAGGCCGGCTGTCAGCCACGTGCGAGGCTAATAAGGAGAGGCGCATACCTCACCTTCAAGCGCTTCACGCTGGCGCATGTCAAGATCAAGTTATTTGAAGTCATAGAACAACTTGATGGAATTTATTGCAATGCCGGAACAGGAAGAGAGAAATGCCAAGTCAAGTAAACAATTCAGCCTGGTGCGATAAACCTCAACCCCGCCGGATAAACAGTTGATGTTGCTTCGGATTACACGGATAGATTGATAAGAACCCCCGCGAAAGGGGACCACGATACAACACAAGTGGGTTAGAGCAGCCGACGGGATGGATTGTCAGTGAGACAAGATTTGATAGTGGAGGTACATTTAAGAAACGGACCCAGTGGAAACTCAGGCCAGAATGACGGCCACTCAATGTGCCTGCCTCAGGCAACTGGGCCTACTTTTCAACTCCCTTTTCACCTGCAGTCTCAAGAATACGCACTCTGGTTTGAAATTTACGTACCTGCACACTCAAGCATGGCGTCCCAGCCGCATGGAAGACACCCGCCTAGAAGAGCCTAGAAGGCCAGGCTCCATCAGGGTCCTGTGGGGTGACGCGATTGCTTGAGCGTCAAGCCCCTGAAGAGCGGGCCTTTACCCGTACCAAGCTCCCAGGGCCAAGCGCGCTGAATCCCGTGCATCTCCCACTGAAGCTCACTGGACTCGATGAGCCTCACAGGGCAGTCACGGTCGGCGTCTAAAGTTCCTTCCATGCCGGCCGAACGCGGGTCTGGAGAGAGAGTCCTGGGGCTGATCCAGCCCCCGGTTGTCGGATTCCAGCCTCTTTTCTGCATGGGCACGTATCAGCTTCAGCCTTGAGGTCTAAGCGATAGTCAATCCGCAAAACAATGTTAAGAAGGGAATAAAATAAAAGAGATTGATTGAAAGATACTTATCAATGGCTCCAGGTAATGCAATTTTTTATCTTCAATTAACTCAGAGATCTATCGGGAACCATCCCGATGTCCTATCCCTTTAATTGCATCTTCTCCCTTTAACTCATGATCGACCTGACCCCTTAGCCGCAAGGACTCTCAGAAGGCTTGTGGATCTGCCCCAGGCCCAAGGCTTCCAAGTCCAGCCTTGTCATTTCGCCTTTTGCCTTTTTGGCGCAGGTATTTGTGTACTTGTAAATTGCTTGCGTCTAGCCGTTTAATGGAACGAGACGCATCACCACCGTTCCGGGTCAAGCCAACAATTAAAATGGAAAAAGTCGTTCAAGAGATGCCGTAGACTGGACGACGACGAGGATTATCCAATTGGAAGGCAAAAATAGGGAGGGAATGGAAGGGGAACAGCGAGAGGAAAAGTTTCTCGTCCTCCCACCGCCCCGACCAGCGAGCGACCACGTTTTTTTGCCCACAAGTGTCTTGCTCCCTCTCACACCCTCTCCCCGTTGATTACTCTCTTTCTTCCTCCTCCATCACCTCACTTTGCTCGGCTTAGTGCCGCCTCGGCTTTTGCGACTTATCTGCGAGCGCGAACCTCACCAAAGTTCCCCTCGGCCTCAGATCAGACACAAGAGACAAGGACGGCTTTGACTGGGTCTCTCGTCTCTTTCAGCCGCCCTCCACTCAGTGTCCGTCGGCAGCCTTTGAGCCTCTCCGTTTGCTCCAGTCCAGTGCCGTCCGGTACCTCAGCGCCCAGGTACCTTACATACGGTAGCGAGGTACCTGTCCGACCTTGGGGGCGGTTCCGCTGGCTTCTCCGAGTTGCGCTACGGACCCAGAAGTACCTGCGATTCGCGTGCGTCTCCCGCCGGATCACAAGTACCCTCCCACCCCTGGCAATCGACCGACCCCAGTCACGTTCTTTTTTTTCTGGCAGAACCCAGCGCTGTCCTGCACTGAGCAACTGAGGCAGGCCATCACCTCAGGCAAGGGACAAGCCCGGCGCCCACTTTCCACTCCCAGTTACCTCGACACTCCGCCAAATCCAACCTACACCACCACCCGACACCATACTACTACTCATTCTCATACTCCCCCCAACTCATCACCGCGACATCGACTCTCGGTCGACCATCGCATCGCCGTTGCGGCTTCGCTCTTTTTCATTTCTTCTCTCAGCTCGCCGTACATCATCGCCGATTGCCGACACGAGACACGATCCTCCCAATTCCCGCTTCCTGTCACTCGCCTCTCATCTCCCAGTCTCGCGATCCTCGCGACCCTCGCCCCCCGCCCGACCGCGCGCCTCACATCTTGGACCGCGTCCACGGGTCCTCAGCTTGGGACTCCTCCGCGCCTCGTGGGATCGCTGCCCGTCACGTCCACGTCGGGAGGCTGCCCAGCGCCGCTCCGCCTGGTGGCACGTCCCCCGTGGCTACACGAGCCCCCCGTCTGCTGCTGCCGCCATCGTCGCCGCCGCAGCAGAGCCTTTAGGCCTCTCACTGCTTCTTCTCCTGTCGTCTCCTAATCCGCCATGGCCATGAATCCAAACGTTAACATGGCCAACATGAACCCCATGGGCGGCCCTGTTGGCGGTGCCCCCATGCCCATGATGAACAACGGCGCCATGAACCCTCAGGCTGCTGCAGCCGCTGCCGCCGCCGCCGCCGCGTCTCGCCAGCAGCAAGCAAATGATAACCAGCGCAGTATTCTCAACACATACATTTACGAGTACTTTATCCGCATGGGCATGTACGACTGTGCCCGTTCGCTTTTGTCAAGCGATCAGCAGGTCAACGTGCTCAAGGACGGCGCGAACCGTCGTCGCGACGAGAACGGCAATCTCATCAACGGAGTCGGCGACGACCCCATGGACACCGACTCCAAGGACGACATCGACGCCAAGCTCCCCGACGATCTGCCTCCGCCGAAGCTGCCCATGCCCGCCTCCGATACATCCTTCCTCTACGAGTGGTTCTCTGTCTTTTGGGACATATACTACGCGCAGCGCGCCAAGAGCAACAACAACACTATTAACCAATATGTTGCACACACCCAGGTATGTTTGTTTCCTTGAGTTGTCCCGTCAGTTGCTGCCATACCGGGCATGTCATCGTTGGTTGTCTTGCCTCCTATCGAGAATTGAGTCAACCGCGCTGGCTGCTCGTGTCCCCCTAACATTTGGTAACCACTTTCGCTGGTGGCCAATGCTGACCCTCGGTGGCAATGTAGCAACAGTCCCGGCTAAAGCAGAATCATCAGCAGGAACTTCTGCGCCAGATGCGACCAGACATGGCCCAACAACAATACCAAATGATGCGAAACATGCAGAATGGCAACATGGCTGCCATGAACATGAAGCAGCCTCTTGTCCGCACTGCCATGGCTAACGCCAACAAGTAAGCATTCCTGTCAGCGTAGCTTGAGAACTAAGCTCACTGTTTCACTTAGCCCTCAGATGCAGATGGTCCAACAGGCCAAGCAGAACCAGATGCAACGAGACCCTTCCGGCATGGACAGTCGAGACAGACCCTCCTCTCCAGCTTCTGGGGAGAACGCTCCGTCGCCGTCCAAGCGACAACGTCTCGAAGGCGGCCCTTTCAACCCGAACCAGCCCGGCGCCATGATGCCTAATGGCCGTCCTGGTCAGGGTATGCCTGGACAGCAGATGCCCGGCGGTCCTAACGTCGCCGCCGCTCAGCAGATGCTTACCGCCAATGGCATCAACCCCAACACGCTACATCCGCAGCAGCTGCAGACATTTGTAAACGCTCCTCCCGCCGCCCAGCAAAAATCGATTGCCACTTACTCTCAGAACCTCCAGCAGCATCACGGAACCCAGATGGGTGGTAACAAGATGCCCAATGCCCCTCAAGGACAGGGATCGCCGATGATGGCCCAAGGCCCCGACGGAACCGCTCTCAACGCATTCTACAACCCGGGCGAGATGGGTGGTCCTGGTGGCATGAGGCCGGGACCTAACGGTCCTCAGACTGCCGGGGGCAGTAACCATGCCCTCCAGGACTACCAGATGCAGTTGATGCTCCTCGAGCAGCAGAATAAGAAGCGACTCATGATGGCTAGGCAGGAGCAAGATACCATCGGCAACGGTATGCCCAGAGAAGGCGGCCCTGGCCAACCCGGTGGCCCACCAGGACCTAACGGACAATTCCCAGACACATCCCCTCAAGCCATGCGAGCTGGCGCCTCACCCAACCCTGCTGAGCAGATGAAGCGCGGCACACCCCAGATGAACAACTCGGGCATTCCTTCACCTGTGCCCGAGGGAGGTCAGTCACGCGGCTCTCCTAACCCGGCGATGAACTTTATGAACAACCATGTGGAACCTGGTATGGCACCTCACTTCTTTAAGGGAATGGAGGGCAACATGGCTGGCCAACCACCTATGAACGGTAACATGCGGCCTCCCAGCTCGCATCCTGGCCAGCCTTTCAACGGACAGATGACGCCGCAGATGATGGCACAGGCACAGGCACGTCAGCAGCAGGCCCAGCAGGGTCAACCAGGACAAGGACCACAAGGTCAGCAATGGCAACAGGGACCCAATGGCCAGATGGTGCCTCAGCAGATGCAACAGGCCAGCCCTCAAATTCAGGGAACGCCCCAACAGCGATCAATGCCTCCTCCTCAGGCACCACCTGCGAACAACGCCAACAACCGGACGACTGCTTCGCCTCAACAACCAGCGGCTGCTCCGCCTACCCCTAGCCAGACTAACAAGGCAGCTCCCAAGAAGAAGGAATCCAAGGCAGCCAAGGACAAGGTAATTTTGACTCTAATCATGCCTGGAATTGATATTGACAAATCTTGTAGCGTACCGCTGCCCAGAAGAAGTCGAATCCCAACCTCAACAACGCGGGTGCTACTCCTTCTGGCGAGAACAATGACCAACAAGAGACTCCTACTCCCGCAACTCCCATCAACGCCAATGCCAACCTCAAGAACGGACAGGGTGGACAGAACAACCAGCCTACCACAGCACCGGCTCCTGCTGCTCCCGCGGTTACAACCAGTGCTCCTCCAGCTCCTCCAGTGGCTCCTCAGAACCACGACCCTAACCAAAACATGGCCATGGATAACACCTTTGGCGGCATGGTATGTGCAATTATGCTAAAAGTGGTAGATGAGATTGCTAACTCTGAATGCAGTTTGACATGGGTCCTAGCATGGAGCTGGCAAATCCTATTGACGGCAGTAACGTGCTCAACGACTTTGACTTTGACTCGTTCCTCCACGACAATGATGGAGACAACGGAGCATTTGCCTTCCCAGAGGCATTCTCGATGGGCGACGAAATTGGGGCGGATTAATGGCACTTGCGAAAGAGTTGGGTCGGCATTACGCATCTTGGGTCACACTTAATCAGGCATCATTCGTCACGGCGTTTTATGTGGAAACTATATCATGGTCATGCGGCGATAGGTCTTGGAGGATTTCCCTCCTCCGTGGTGGCTTCAGGGGAAAAGAGCCTCTATTTGTTTTTGTTTTGTTTTGTCTTGATGTTGTTTACGTTGGCTGTTGTGTGGTGTGATAGTGGATGGATGGATGTATGTGGTGGTGATGGTGACGGAGGTGTTGTTGCTGTTGTTGCCGTCAGTCGTTGCTCAAGCTGGTTCCCTACTAAAGCTCGTTTCGACACCCCCTTTTGCGTTGGCTTTTTCCTTTGGGACTCATTCACACGCTCCTCGCACGTCTCCTTTTCTTTCTACTTTTTGTGGATCTCTCTTTTCTTGCCTCTTCTCCTGTTGGTTGTTTGATTTGTTTCTGGGTTCCCTTGGGGTGGTTGTCTCTGTGGGGAGAAGCAAGAAAGAAAGAGATGAGATGAAGTCAGTTCAGTTGGTTAGGATCCTATCCATGGCTTGAGAAGCCATTCTGTGTAAAGTGTTGGTTGTTTATTACTCGGTGTATCGATGTTGGCGAAAAATCACATACCACGTTTGCATTTTATTAGTTGCTTTTTTCTCTCTATCGTTGAAGCAGGAATAAAAACTTCAAGTTTCATTAGTTGCCCGTGATGCAAGTGAAGTACTGTATGCATGACGCATTGAAGGTCTTTGTCACTGATTCATGCTATAATGACACCAATTCAATGAGTCAAGGATTATGCCTCTGCTTAACTGCAGTCATAAATATCGTAGTGTTTTCTTTTCCATCTACCTAGATATCTACACCAATCCGTTGCGCCAGCGTTTTTCATGTGGGGGGGTATCTATAAGATTCTAAGACAAAGAAAAGAAACATGACAACAAAAAAGCTGGTTTATAAACAGAGGTGCTCTCAAAAACACGGCAAATCGTGAGTTTTCATGAAGGCTCTTTTGCAGCCGTCATGTGCAAACGATGTACTGTGTTAACTCGTGTTCCCACGAGTTTTGTGAAGAAGAATCAAGGTGGCGCAGCCGGAGGGCTGGCAAAGAGAAGCAGAGACAAATATCGACAGACGTGCTCATCTATGTGGTTTCGTAGACGGCGACGTAGGCGACTTCGAGCATGTTTTCGTAGCCATCCTGAGTAGCATCGTTGGGGTCACCCTGTTTCTTTGTTAGTGTAAATTCTTCAAATATCTCTTTGGGAATCAACTTACAGGCCAGTTACCGCCAACAGCAACATTGAGAAGGATGTACATGGGAGAGTGAGCAAGCGTAGCCCAAGTTCCCTCGTCGCCAAGCTGAGCACCAGTCAGGGAGTGGAAGGGAGCTCCGTCGAGCAACCAGTGGATGGTCTCCTGCTGCCAGTTGTCGGGCCTCCTGTCCACGACGATGGACCAGGTGTGGAAGCTGTTGTCAGGAATTGCAACAGCCTGTCCCAGACCCTCGGGCTCGTTGCAGGGGCCGCCGCCCTCGTGGCCGCAGTGGACAGTTCCGTAGCCGGTGAGGTCGCCGTTGACTCGCTCAAAGATGTCGAGCTCACCACAGAGGGGCCATTGGGTACCCTGGCGCATGGCATCGCCGAGCATCCAGAACGCAGGCCAGATACCTTGCTTGTTGGCAGCCTCTCCAGTTCGCAGAGCAGCTTCAACACGCATGGCCTTGCCCTCGGGAGCATGCCATGCCTTCTTAGACTCGAGGCGTCCAGATGTCCACTCGCCATTAGACTCCTTCCAAGGAACCAGCTGAAGCGTGTGACCGCCCGAGAGCTGAATGTTTCGGTTGGATTCGGAGTACTCCTGAATCTCGTTGTTGGTGTTGATGTTGAGAGCAACGTTCCAGTTAGACTCGCTTGGGGCACAGCCCTGACATCCGTTAAAGTCGTCCTGCCAGACAACCTTGAAACCAGGACGGTTAGGACACTGGATGGCCGAGGCGATAGGAAGAACGCCGGCGAGGAATGGGAGGAAGTTTCGCATTTTGGATGGTTGTTGTCGATCTTTCGTGGGTTTAGATGCCGTGTAAGTCGGGAATGGCTTGAAAAGGTGAAACTAGCCCGTGCGGAAGATGTACAGATCGACTGTGTTGAGATTTTTTGTCTTAAAAAATAGACCAGAGCTAAATAGCCAGAAGCAGAAAAAAGAGTCACAGCCCGTGAGAGAGAAAGTTGATATAAAAGTTGTTGTTGAATGAGGGTAAAACGCCTCCTGGGCTAAAAGGAAGGATAACCGAAGAAGGCGGGTTGGTTATTGTTGTTTTGTCAAAAAGGAAGGGAATGGTCTAGATATGAATATCTAGACGGGTAGGGAACGTATGAAAGGAAACGAAAAAAACACTCTCAAAAATGGGCTGGACTCAAAAATGGTGGTGAAGCGAAGAGAGGGTGGCTGGCCCGGGCTGGTATGTGGATTGTTTTTATATCTACGCTACAAAGATGGGAAACCTTTCCATACAAGGAAAACCCGTCGAGTGGAGATTTTTGGCAGCAAACGAGATGCAGGACCAGTCCAAGTGTGTTTTGGCCTTGGGCTATAGAGGCCGCCACCCCGGCGCATAACACATAACCCCCCGGGGACTAGACATGGGGGAGAGAAAGAAGGGACGATAACAAGGTCCCCCGGGAAAAGGCATGAATGGATAATACTACTACCTAAAGCAAAGTCAGAGTGGGAACGTTGGTAGGTTCCATGGCCCGGTCGAGAAGCAAGAGCCAAGCGCGGTAAACTCATGCTTAGCGGGTGATGATCAGGGACGAGACCCAAGACTGTGTGATATGATACGTACGATATGAAGTAGCACGTTAGTATAACAACGGGGAATAGGCCTTTAATTCGTCAAGGGTCTCTTCCGGATTGGGCATTGGAGAGAAACATCCCGGCGGGAAAGGACGTTCCGGGGGTGTGTGGACCGGAGGTAGAGAGACACACCAACTCTTGGAATAAAACCCGGGCGTTTGTTGTGGCGACGCATGATTGGAGAATCTGTATTCTTGGGTAAATTTCCAATCAGGGGCTACATTCATGGAGGATTCGCCATGAGTGTACAGCAGTTGAAACGCCGCCAAGTGGGCAAGACGCGACGATTCTCCAACCGATATTCATGCTCTTTTCTTTACTCTCTTGGCTGAAGCATCTTGGAAATCTTGGCTCCAGAGACAAATGCGTAAAAGAGGCGTTCGCAGGGCCAGCTTGCCGCCGCCACCCCGTCGCCTCTGGAATGGGCCGCGCAATTGAAGTGTCTAGACTTGACAGGGAACATGTCACTCACTCCACGATAACCCATGGATATGAAACGGGACAAGAGCAAGCGTGTGTGTGCGCGGCTTAAAAGGGGGCGCCAGGGGTTTTGCTTCGCTGGCTGATGTGCAGGGCAGGGCTTGCAAGTCAATGGCATTGTAAAGCCAAGACCATTAAAACGTTTGATCATGGCTATTAACGGAGAGCTGAAAAGAGATACGAGTAGTAGTCTAATCTAGACTTGGATAATCTGTTTCTTCAAGTATTTTTGGAGTCTTTATTTTTGGATTTCCCTTGCTTTATGTTCCTGTGCCTTTTATTCGTATCAATCGATTCTATACCCCTTTCAGCAAAGCGCCATCTCAATACCATGCACGCTCTTTGGCTCAAGATTCCTCTACCCTACAGAAAATCAACCATCTGACTTTTGTAGCGGTAGATCCTCCATGATTTATCCCGGTAAACCTTTTTCTAATCGCCAAGAGAAAATAAAGAAATCCTGTAGACGATCGACAAGTGTCAAAGTGGACTACGTTCTCTCTATTGTATGTAATATTATGTATGGTTGCTTCTTTAACAACTCATCTTCACCCCAAGTGTTTCATCACTTTAAATGAGACCTTTTAGCGGTGTAACCAACCAGAAGCTCAACTTGCCCTGACAAGAAATATTTTTTGTTTGACGATTGATGCTGGGTGAGTTGGCAGACTGAGAACCCCCCACGCACTAAGAATTCTGAAACAATGCATCACTCTCTGCCCACCTTGACTTGCAGCATTAAAAGCATGCTCTTTATCGCTCGCACGTGTCCTAGTAGAATGGTTCGAGACTCTCGAATTTGTCTCCTTCAGGTTGGTCAAGTTTGATACCTGTTCCTCGGCACTGCAGCCAAGCCTTCACCGTATCCAACAGCTCACAGGTCGCCCTGTCATGTCGCTGCCACCTGAAATTGCGTTTGTATGCCGTAGGTTTGAGTATCCCTCGGGCCTCAGTCGTCAGACATTCGGATCGGGTCCAGCTCACCGAGTCTCTCGTTGAGTTGTATAATCGTCTTTTCAAAGACGCGAGCTGCATCCATCTGCAACCTCATCTCGTCGTCATCCTCGACACCGCCCCATCCGTTGACTCCAGTGTCTGTGTCCGCATCCATGTCAATATCGGTATCGCTGTCTGACTCTTCCTCGTCTTCCTCGTCTTCGGCGGGGTCGGTCATCATCTCAACCATCAAGACACGGCATTGGTCGACAAGGCTTCGACAGCGAATCATCTCTGTGGTTGTCATGCCCCCACGTAGTCCATTCTCGAAACCGGGAAGTGACTCGTTAGTCTCAATGTCCTTCCCAACCAAAAGACTTGAGAAGCAGTGATCTAGCTTGCGAAGAAGCGCGAATGACGCCTTGGGCGCAGGAGGAAACCCTCGTACGTATCGCGTAAAGTCGCTTGTGAGACGTAGCAAGAACGGTATTTGAAGAGTCGCTGCCCAATGAATGTTAGCACGTTTCAAGAAGAATGACCAGTAAACTAACGAGTGCCCGATCGCCACAACACATTGACAACGCTGTCAAGATTTTGGCACACCTCGCTGAATTTCTTATAGCCAATGACTGAGTCGCCAGGTGCAGGAGTGCTAAACTTCTTGACGTATCGTCTTGAGGCCAGCGTGAGTTGTTCTTCCGCGAATCTCCGAACTGTATACTCCTTGCGGCCGTTAGGCACCAGAGCCTTAGTTCTTGGCGAAGGGAGACCTGGGATATTTGTCGCAAATGATGATGCTGAAGAGGGAGCAGGGGAAGGAAGGCCGCCGACTTGCGGTGGTAGGAAGCCTCCTGGGCCGGGGGAGTTCATGTCGTTAGACATGATGGCGAGTGAGGATGATTAAGTAAGTGTCTTGAAAGACTGAGGATGAATGAGAAGTCGCAATATCGGTGTTGAGATTGAGATTAATGGATGTGCGATTGATGTAAATGGAGGAGTTGGAGGGGAGCGGGAGGGAAGGCGTTCCTTTAATGATCCATCTTTCTTTGTCTTTGCGATTTGGTTCAGAGTTTAAAGCAAAGCAATGCAGCCAAATATCGCAGAGAAACTCGATTAATTGGGAATATGTAGGCCAAAATACCAGAAACAACGTCTTTCTAAAGAGTCGCGGTTCACGATAGCACCCCGCGAAGAGGATGACGGAGGCCTTGATGATGCTCAGTCATGGTGGGGTAAGCATGAGTGAAGCGGTACGTACCTTGGAGCATTGCACCCAATGAGGTGGTCGATTAAACGCTAATCATGTGATATTAGCCGCTATCGTTCATAGCCGCGTTATCGGCACTCCGCATTGGAAAAGCTTCAATCCAAGTGTATCCGAAAATTTCCCCCCCATCGACGAACATTGAAGAATCTCCATCACCACCGCAGTCGCGTTAACCTCTATCGCTCCGACACGCACATACACACATAATCAAAATGCCTCCCAAGCGAATCTACGTCGAGAAGGCCTCGCGCCGTGCCCCCAAGGGTGTCCTCGCCTCCACTTATGACGCTCTTACCTCCTCCGAGAACGCCGCTTTTGTCCGCAGCATTGCCATCTTTGGTGTAAGTCATGGTTTCCCTCGCTGGAAAATGCGAAGCGACTGGAAGTAACAGACTGACGCATTGGTTCAGGCTGCTGTGACGTTCCTCTCTAGCTCCTGGGGCGAGATCCTCCTGCCTCCGTAAGTCAACCCAACCCAACAACCACATCAACAAGCCATATCTGACCCAAGAGCAGTCAGTAAATAATTCGCATCAATTACGCGATCGATGAATTAAAAAGAGGCGGAGCATCATGATATGGGGGAATCGCGAGGAGACGTGCTGCTCCCGCCGCCATGAGACGAATAATCAACAACAATTGTACATTAGATGCAAACGGGGTGTACGCTTAGAACAGATGGGAGATTTCACGACGAACCCTGTTGCCTATCGGGAAAATG
>JABCKE020000162.1:0-13517 GCA_013186425.2 Fusarium sp. NRRL 62610
GGGGCGGACTGTTAGGGGCTAGGGGTGATGCGTTTTGGCGTTAGATGCCGCCAATCAGATGAGGCCATCCAGGGGATGTGATGGATGGATGGATCCTTGCATCACTCTGCAACGGCGTGATCGGCGTCCGTTTTTGTCTCGTCTTGGACAGTCGTTCAATGCAAGTCCCCTTTGCGTCAAGCTCTTTGTTGCTGCTACTGCGAGGGATAGGAGATTCAATGGTGCTGATAAGGTGCACGTTGACATGTGGATGGTATGGGTCATGGCCGTGGCCGCTGTTGTGCGTCGAACAACCGTGATGAGGAAACGAAACAAAGCAAGACATCCGGCGAGAGAAGCCGATACCAGGGATTGAAAGATATTAACCAGCTCACTAAGGAATGAACCGAGTCCCGGGCAGTACAGCACAGACTCGTCAGCACAGCAAAAAAGGCCAAGGATGACGCTCGCTTTCATTATCAACGATCCATCCTACCGTCCCAGGCGAGGAACAAAGAAACGCTGGGCCCCGGTATCTTGCCTATCGAAATCGGTCCTGGTCACTGTGGCGGCTCCGCCATGCAAAGCATGTCATGGTTGCTTTTTCTTCCCTTGCAAAGAGAGCCGGGGCTCATCGGACGAAGCAGAGCAGGAATTGTGACTGACTGACTGACGGACAGTGACGGCGATATGGATGGCAATTCAACTTGGCTTCGATCAGGGACAGCTTTCTAATCTGGGTAGTATCGTCAGCTCCCTCACCGTGGCCACCACAACCACCACCACCACTACAAACCCCAGGTTACCTACCATCCATCACGGCCCAAGAACAGTCCACCTTTGTCAACCTGAATCTCGGGGAGCGGACCATCCCGTCTTGAGCGTACGGAGAGACTGACCTGGCCCCTTCTTTCGGCTCTCGACTTCCCAGCTCGGCATCATGTTGAGCAGCTTTCTCTGTGAACCCCCTGTTCCCTTGTCAGCAGCCTCGTCGTTGATTGCCCAGGGCCCCCTTCCTTTCGTATTTTCCCCACGCCGGCGACATGTTTCACGACCGCGGACCTCCTGGTCCATTTTCCCTTTTGGATCCCCTGGAGAGCCCGGCCTTGGTACCCGTCACGTCACACGTGCCGTAGAAGGGGACGCGCCCTTTTAGACGAACTGGTCCCAGGGCACACACGACACGGGGGCTGGGTTTTTGGAAGCGTTTCGCAATAAACTGCTCTATCTCCAGATTTCGATCGATATATTATTGTGTCTGCTGAATTGGGATGGCAGATTAATTTGCGCATGTTCAGTGGGGAAGATAGCGCATTTCTCAGCATTTCAATAGCTCTTCTTCCTTCTGACTGTTAGCTGTAGCCGAGCGACACACTATTTGGGACGTGGCGCAACTTTTGGAATGAGCCCTGTGATGATGATGGAACTACCTTGGGGACCCTGTCTCTGGAGCGCGTGAAACGAAACGCTAGCACACGGAAGAAATCAGCAAGCGAGTGCTAGTCTGCATCAGACGCAGGTACGCAAGAGAAACTCTGAAGTTTGTTGTGCGCTGGGAGAGAGAGGGAGACGTTGTAACCCTGAGAGTTGCCGTCGTTCGATTTGGGTTTCTCTAGCACAGCGGTTCTAATCTGGATAACACGAGCTGGTCCGAGATAGCTTCAGTGTCTCGACGTGTCTTAAGATTCAGAGACAATGATCGAGAAAAGAGAGGCCCGACAACTAGGCTAAAGCCAGATACCCGCAACCATGTCTTGGGTCTCTGGGCCTAGTTCAAATTCTCCAGCAAGAGAGACGCGTCTCAGTCCCCTTCCCCCCCTCATTTCCCCTGGTTAATACATACGCAAGCGCTGAAAAAGAGAGTGTGTGTAAATTTCGCTGACGCCGGGGGGCATGGGGAATGCGAGTTTTAGCCTGCCGTGTGTGGCTTGGGCCGTGGTTCGTATAGGTTGCTCATGTTAAGCCGCTTGCCTTTTCAGCAATCCTCCGTCCTCCGAGTCTCGGGCCTTGTCTTGTTGTTGACAAATGCAAAAAGACTCGGTAGTTGCGTGGTACTCGGCGTCTAAGTTTTGGAAGGGGGGACAATCAGGCGGTTGGTTGTGCATGTGCACAAACCAACTCACAACCTATCGTGATGCATCAAGAGGCAATAAGCTTGACGTTGGGAAGTACAGCCTAGCATTGCATACTGTGAAACCCCAATCTCGTGCTCTTGGACCCTCTTGCCTGCTGTCCTGCCGTTACACCGCAACGCGTCTATCGTGCGTTGCAGCATCAGCCGCCCTTCACGCGCATGCCCAGCGGCGTAGCTGTGGACATCTCGCAACTACGACTGGGCCACGGTTAAGCAGGTTGTAACTGCAACACAAAAAGTTTATCCCGGGTGCAACAGCATATTATTCCCTTCCCACTATAGCGGGAAGCCATCCCCGGGCGCGAAAGGTCCACTGCATGTCTCCCGGGCGCTTATCTTTCACGGGATCCAATCGCGGTCGCGGCTCCAGTCGAGATTTGCAGCTTTTTGCTTTTTGAACGCCTCTAGTCCAAGTTTCGCCTTGACCTGGTCTAGAAGCGTTACTCAGTCCTCGTGACTAGCATGGATCCACGAATTGTCTCATCCTTCTTGCAGGCGAGCGTGAGCGGTTATGCCCGAGTCTGCAGTAGCATCATAGCGTCCGAGCTATCGATTTCGCCAACTGTGTAAGGACCAACATCGTAATCTAGTCGAGACTGAGGCTGCAGTTCAGTTGAATTACTGACTTTGGCTTTGCTTCTTTGTTCGGCATTGTCCGAGTGTTTCTGTTGGTGTTCGATTCAACTGATATTCAGCTCAACTCAGCTTACCCTACACTGCCCTGACGAAATGCCTCGTGGACATGAATAAGCACTCAACTTTGACTTTAATTATAGATGAGCTAATGTTTTGGATGACAATGCATAACCTTCGTGGCTTTTATGGCGTTGGCCACGCTGACTCCACGTGTACGCTTGGCAGGCGTGTGAAGCCAGTTTCATTGCTAGAGAAACTCTGTCTTCATCTAACACGTCTCGAAGCCTACCACAACAGCCTCAGCTCAACAGTCCCATCACAAGTTGAATAAATTAAACAAAGCCCACTGCCGTCTATAGTCTTATAAAAACGGGCAACTTCAAATCTGGACCAAGTTGTCGGATCCTCTATGGAATGAACCGAGTCATGATCCAGACCATTACCATGGGTTGAGGCTCTCAAGCAACCGGTGCTTCCAACAGCCGGGTTAGGCAAAGACCCCAAACATGAAAAGTGCCGTAGAACCCCAGATCTACCCAAGGACTGAAACTGAAGGCCATGGGCTTTTTTGGTAACGCTCGTGCCGTTGTCGTGCGATATCCCATACCTCGGCGTGTCCGAAACGCACGACCGGGGGGATTGGACGGCATGAGCCGAGATTTTTTTTTACACGACGGACTATTCTTCCCCGTGAGACTAGCTTATTCGAAATCGGCGACTCCGAGGCTTCGTGTTGGGATTCGTGCTGGTAGGACTGGGAGATGATGTGAGTGAGTCACTACGTTTAGAGACCAGCTGTAACTCAGCTCAGCTGATGTTCAATACGTGGAGGCGAATAACCCTATTCTTAGAGTTTGCTCTCGTGGCATGAGGCTTTGAAGACAAGTAGTTGTACTTCTTGGATACAGTAGAGACATGCTGGTGTGGTTACCTGATGAAGTTGTCAACCTGGACAGGGAAGACATGGCAGATGGCAACCCAGCGCGAGAAGTCAAGGGGCCCAAGCCACATCTTAAGCCGACACCTCCCTTTACTAATGGAACAGAGTTCCTGACAAATACAAACAACGAAAGATTGCTGTTGTATGTGTCGAAACCCAGACATAGAGTTCTTGTGATGTTGTCGCTGTGCCATCACCCTAGAGCCGCTCTGGTTCCCCCACTGAGTCCTTTTCAACCCCCCCGGACTCAGCCGAGGCTAGATATAAGCATTAGATCGACCTAAAGAGTAGTAATGTCTCAAAACCAGTCCCCGTGAGTTCAAGCGTGTAAACGTCTCCAGTTACCAAGAGTTTCAGAGGTGACCTGGACTGCACAGCCCAGACACCTAGAACAGACGCACCACTTAGCAAGCTGCACCAGCGAATTACAAACACTAGAACAGACATGGGAGGGTTGAAAAAGGAATCCTAGAGACATGGATTCCTTCAGCCCTGAGGGTTCTCGGGGGTTAGTTCAAGCTCGGCCGCATGTGATAGCGTAGAGATGATGCCCAGACGGAAGTAAGCAACTGCACTGCCACCATCCTTATTCCTGTCTAAGAAAAGTTGTATCTTCTTGAAAGAGATTTGTATCTGGACTTGATGGCTGGAGACTGAAGTTCCTTCGGGGCTTACTCGCTTTTCTGGGGTTAATTCCGGAACTGCGATACTTCTCGGTAGGAAGAGAGTGGCAGGATGATATGTTCAGCGTAATACACTTAGCAAGTTATTTGAATGGCTTTGAGTAGTTTTCAACTGCAAGGGTCTACATCAGGATCCATGTCATAGTGAGCTCGCCTGTTGAAGCGAGAGCATGGTTGTTGATATGGGTTGGCTACTCTACTGGATGACTTCCCTAGTCAACCTGTTTCTTCCAGACTCATACAAAGACCGACGATCACGCTCAAAAGTTCCATTTCTTGAGATGTGTAGTGATATACGCGGTTTCGTCTATGCTTAGTTAAGCCTGTGTGATTCATCTGACACCACTCGCTAAGCTCGGAATCACAACAGACGTATGAGCTCTGATATCGTCCACACATCAAGGAGAGACAAAAAACATCATTATAAAGCCATATGGATAATAGAGACTCATGACTGTGTGTCTTGTGTAGGCAGTAGAAGAGCCTTTCTGCTTCCCCTGAGGTGACGGCAATATCGGATACTCGGTTGAGGTCTGGGCAGATCACCAACATCCTACGTTATAGGAACAAATACAACCCCCTACGACTATAGTAATATCACTGACGTTATATTAGATGTATCTATGCAGAGACCACTGTCCTAATGCAAGCTAAGATCTGTCTATGCAATCCCATATGATACCCCAAAGCACCAACACACCTCGCTACATATGTCCATCTTCGGACAGTTATCCTCAACCGTAAACGTCACAAACCCATCCGTTTCGGAATAAACAATCTCCCCCTTCATGCAATTACTTCTGATCTCAGTGAACAAAAGTCCCTAAGAACCAACCTCCAGATCACATCACTATCACATATAGTCTCACTTCGGAGACATTTCTGCACGTCTCACGCTTTATTGATTGTAAAAAGCGGGAAACATCCCTGGACATCACGCGCATCTTTGGTTCTCTTTTCTCCACAAACGTTTGGGAGGGGGCTGACCGTTGAACATGCAGAAGCTTGCTCCCACAAGCAACACACAGATACACCCCCTCTTTCTTGACCACCAACCAAGCGTGTGATGATTACTCTTTGATGATACATCAAGATTGCTTCCAGTTCAGCCCTACACTAGTTTTCATGCTCATCATCTTGTTTGCCGTAGTCGTACTCGTGTGTGAATCCCACAGCCCTACACAGCCCAAACATGACTTGACTTCACACTCCCACCCCCTCAAAGCCAACCAACCCGTGATCACCCGCCGCCTTCCTCACCACACTTTCAAAATCCCTGCCC
The DNA here is from genome assembly GCA_013186425.2 of Fusarium sp. NRRL 62610. Taxonomy (NCBI): domain Eukaryota; kingdom Fungi; phylum Ascomycota; class Sordariomycetes; order Hypocreales; family Nectriaceae; genus Fusarium; species Fusarium sp. NRRL 62610. Next base: position 5,655 of record JABCKE020000162.1, read on the forward strand.
CGTCTCACGTCATACCTCTAAATCCTTCCAAGGGCCACGCCGAGGAGAGGAAAAGGTCGTTGCGAAGACACGATGTCACTGTACAGAAGCAAGCTAAAAAAGGGGGGGTTGGGTTGGGTGTGGGCGGCCGACCTGCGGGGGAAACGAAATCGAGCATAGCAAAAGATGGTCATATCGTCGATCATGCGGCATGTCAGACTGTGTTTTTGCTAGAAAGTGGGCAAAAATCTCGTCTTGCAATAGGGGGGAGGGGAACGCGCGCACTGACGGACATTGTCGATACACCACATCGTCTGACAGATATTGCGGGTATATCTGACTGGTTCTCTTTGCTTAGCGAGGGAATCGTCTTGATCTGGCGTCGTGTGTGTTTCTCGACGAGAGTCCTACGGATAAGCACTTGCAAGGGGGTGAGGCTGCTGTTTTTGCTTGTCTGTAAGGCTGACGAGAGCCTCATGGGAGCCTGGGGGGTTTGATAAAGTGGGAACTGACGAGGCTCTGTAACTCGAAAAGGTATTGGGCCGGTCCATATGCTCCGAACCAATGTCCCAAGGTAAAACACAAAAAGACCGAGGATAGAATAGGTGAGTTGGACTTGGCATATGTGGGTATTATGGTAAGAGAGACCTCATGCTACATCTAGAAGACACGAAAACCACATGGGTATACCTGGTATGAACAAGAAACAAAATATCATCATATCATCATGAGTCAGAGTATAGGCCCTGACATATGTAACACTGTGAAATACAACTTCAACCCTCCCGTGTGTGGCCTAATAGCTCACAAAGTAACCTTGAAAAAGGGTATTATGTACTGGACGGTGCCCCAAGAAACCAAAAACAAGGACAGAAAAGGAAAAGAAAAGAAACGAGAAAAAAACAATGCCGCCTCAGTATGTCACACGCCGTTGTGGTAACCAAGACGAGTAAAACCCTTTGCCGCAAGTTGCACCCTTTGTAATGCGTCCACTCTAAACATGAAAAGTCGTAAATGGTCGTTACGCCTGGGATCCCCCAAAGCCAAGACAAGCCAGCCCTGATGAATTACCTGCTTCTTTTACTTATCACCTCATCTCCTCAGGTCGCACCGTTGCTCCGTAGAATCCGCCTCCGTGGTTTCCGCCGGAGGCCGCACAGGCGAGACAAACACCGCCGCCATAGACACGCGTATGTCTCGTCCAACCAGCGCCCTCGGCATCCAGAACGCCGATAATCTCGCCCTGCACGTCGATCCCCTTGGCCCCTGCGTTTGGTGGGGCTGGTGGCAGCAACGGGCTCGTGGGTGGGTAGGAACTGGGTGAAAAAGTAAGATCGGCAGCATCCGAAAGGCCTTGAGACGCGGGTACGGGAACACCGATGGGAAGCGTCTTGTTGTACGAGCGCCGACGGGCAATCGAAGGAGATGCTGAACGAGGAGGTAGGATGGCGCTCGTGGTCGACGACATGTAATCCGGATTCGGTTGGTGGATGAAGCTATCCTCCCCTGGTCGCGGCCGATCGTCAAACGTGAAGACGGCGGTGCTCAACTCGGGAGGCGTCAGAGGCGGCGCAGGAGGCGGACGCGACATGACCTGCATTGGCAACGCGTTACCGCCACCAAGGGTTGGGTTCTGCCAGTTGGGGTTGATGACTAGTTTCTTGCCCTTGGTCGACTTGTTTTCCACTAGACCTAGACCCTCGCCAGGTACAAGGTCCTCCTGAGTGGCGGGCGGCGTAATGTCCTTTTCGTCCATTGTCCAGATGGGTCGCGACGGCAGCAGTTGATGATGCGGTGCTGAAACAATATGCGATCTGCTGCTAGTTGGGAGGATACCAGTATGCCGCTCAGCACCGCGGACTTGTCGCAACCATAGGAAGAGCCTGACGACGCAGAACCGAGCAATAACAACAACTGCAAAGAGTGCGAGCCCGGTCTGAAGAGTCGCCAACGAGGGAGGTAGGTTGTTCAAGTAGTTGCGAGTTGACGTCGCCGCCAAGGTGGTGTCGGGTGTAAGTTGCACCACGCCTCGACTTGTTGTTACAGGCATGGTTATTAGTGGTTGATGTATTCGAGGAAACTCAATTTGGCGCCAGTCAGCGGGGCCACTCCCAGGACGAAAGTCACTCTACTTTCTGCGGTCAGACGGTACTTCTGGGGGGATGCCTGCCCGTTGGCGACAAGATCCTCGTATGGTAGGGCGGAGCCAAGCAAGTCAAGAAGGCTGGCGCTGGCGCTGGGCTGAACAAGGTAGGGTAGGGTTGTCGGCCAGCTCGGATGGCGTCGATCCAGGGCCTCTTCTCCAGACTTCTGCCGTAATAGAAGGTGACTTGACAGAACAAGTGAGTAAGCTCGGCGAGTCTTCAGAGTGCGGTGCGTGCTCCCTCGGCGGTGGCTTGTATCAGATAGATTGAATGGCGGATGACTTGACTTCTTGTCTGGATCCCAACCAAGGACTTGGTAATCTGCTGGAGCCGGCAACGTCCGACTTACATCAGAACCAGATTCGTCAGACGGGGTTACAGCGATACGGATACGCAGCCAAGCGGTGCGACAAGCCGTCTCGTCTCTTGGATCGAGTTCAAGTGCGTGCGTGGTGGTGCCTGAGTCGTGGCGAAATAAGATGAGGCTGATGAGTTTTGGGAGTCGGCATGCAGATGGGTTGACGAATGTGAGTGCGCGTCAGAGTATTCAAGCTGAAAGCGAGATTCGATCGATACTTGACCAGTTGGCATGGGTTGGGGAACACGGATCTTATATGGCTATTATACAACGAACTGGTAGAAGCGGACATTGCAACCAAAGCACGACATGTGCGTACATGTATCGAGCCAAGCCAGACGCATCGCTCGCTCGATGTCATCCGGGGCGAAAGTTCGCAGCGCGCAGGATAGTACGACACCCCCATGCCCATACTGCCCTGCACGCCCCGACGCTTGCTGAGTCCAGGCCAGAACACTTGAGCAAGGACTGGACTGGACTGTTCGCGAGGGCGAGGGCGAAAAGGGCATGCCTCAGACAGCCTCTTTCGACCCTGCCACCAATGGAGGCGAGCTGTGGCTTCGGCTCCGGACGTGGGTACGACACTCCAGGACGTTTGGCTTTTAGGGGTGGCTTTGAGCGAGTGGAGAGTTGTGGATTTCAAGACGGGATGCCAGGGTTCAATAGTGGCACAAGGTGTACGACTCTTACCGGGATGAGAGAGTCAAAGTCGCTCACCCTCAACGAGAGCGAGCGTTGCGAGTTGGTTGACAATCGCCGCTGACCCCAGCAAACTCTGAGTGATTCCATGTCCGGCCATCCTCGAGACAAGGCAAAACCTGCCGAGATACAGTAATTAACTGGGATTGTCAGACGAAACGTGACGAGGCAAGACACGGGGGGTCAGGTCGCAATCCAAGGGGGTGAGATTGCAAGGACATTGCAAGCTGGACTGGACTGTCTCAAGCAATCAAGTAGGACAGGCCTAACTCGGTAAACCGCCAGCACCAGCACCAGTATGCGCGCAAACGTCCCAACCACCATCTCCATCCATTTACCCTCCAGCTGGCAACCAGCGAAGCGCAACCACGAAGTCGGGTCGTCGAATAAAAGTCAGTGCGCCTCGGTTGATGGTGTGGGATGGTTGAAGCAAAGGGCCCGAAACTGTTCGCCCCGGGCCAAGAAGCACCCGAGTCGATTGGAGGGTGCCGTCTCCAAAAGTCGTTTGCTGCAAAAGATCGGGATCCCTGTTTTCAGCCCGAGACGTCGACAGGAAGGCGTCAGAGACGCAGAAAGTTGTCTAGCCAAGTCGGCAGGTCAGGCAAAACGCTCGTGGGCTAGCCGGGCGTCCCTGGCAAAGATGCCCCACGATCGCACTGCAATCTGCTTCGAGCCCCGGTGACCCATCAGTTGTGCAGAATAGTTCCCTGACCAGGCCCGATTCTGGTCAGTTTGGCGAGGGAGTGACGCCAGAGGAGCAGCTAAAGTGAGGATTTCAGCTGAGGTGAGCCCTACTCTAGCGACGCCATGGTCCAGAGACAGACCCCTGTCGCGAGCTTGTTCGTCGACAGGGTCCGTCCCGGGGCGGTCATTGGCCATAGGGCCACGGAGGGATGGGGCAGAGAAGAGCCCTGTGGCCTTTTTGGGGGAGAACAAAAGAGCAGGGGTCTCTGGCATGGGATTCGGACGAGCCTCTGAGTCTGAGCCTCTGAGTCTGAGCCTCTGAAGCGTGCGAGTCTTGCTGCAAGTATCAACCCTTTCTGGCGAGCTGCAACGGGACTTTGGCCTCACTCCCCGAAACTCGTGCGTATCCGACTGCCGGGGACGGGATCGGCCGAAATGGATGGTTGTTTGATTGTGTCAATAAACTTTGTATGGAAGCTTCGCAGGATCAAGTAGCTTGGCCTAGCAGAGCGAGCGGTGTGTTGCCAGTGCTGCCATGGCGGCCCTTGGATATGAAATGTAATGTCCCTGCATGAGGCGCTTGGGTGCAACCATGCGAGCAGAAATAACCATGTATCACTAGAGCTCATCAATGCCGACGTCCCTGGCCTAGTCAGGCCAAAGTAAGTCGGTGATATGGAGAATGTCGGCCAGGAAGAGAAAGGTCTGGCGAACGGTCCTTGGCTGGATTGCCAACTGTATCGACATTTCAGCCAGCCCGGCCCAGGGCAGAGCATCACAAGAGCGTCAAGAGCGGGGCGGGGGCGTATTGTCAATCAATCTATCTTTGCGCCTGGCGGATAGATTGGCCGTGTCTGTGTCTGTCTGTCTGTGTCTTTCGACTGAGTCTGGATGGGATGGGCCATGCGTCTGGAATCCTTCCAGTGCAATGTGGGTGTGCCTGGCATCACCTTACAAGGCTTGTCTTGGGGGTGGTAGAGCGGTCTATTCCTCCAAGTCTGTCGACTCTGATCTAGCCGTCGACTGACATTTCGGCCGATCCGGGCCAAGATTGACGAGTTGATGATTAGTAGTACTACTGTACACTGTAGGTGTGCAGCAACGGGTATGCCATCTGCCTGCCGCGACAAGTTCATGCCATAGCAGCGCGATTGCCGAGCCGATTCTCGAGGTTCGTCGAGATCCTTCGCCATCACGGCCAAGGCCGACAAGGCCAGGTCAGGTAGGCTTGCAGGAGAAAAACTAGAAAACGCACCGAAAGACAATACTGAACTCAGATTAGTCCCAAGCCTGGCTGTGGCGCGTGGCACATAACGGGACAATTGTGCTGTTGCGCGTGGATGCTGGGATCGTCGAGTGTGGGATGATCTGGTCGGGCTCAGCTGAACTGGTTGATTGTGGGCACGTGATTGGGCACGAAGGAAGGAAAGAGAGGAGCCGCCATTCCTGTTTGGGGTCACGGCTTGCAAGGAAACTGAGACTGACATCGCACGGGATGTCATTGGGATCTTGCTTTGTTGAAGAACCAAAGACAAGACAACAAATCTTCCATCCTATCCACCCTCGACCCTCGGGACCGAAGCGATGGTGTGTATGCCATACCCTGCCCTGCACTCGCTACCGTCTCCTTCCAGAAGCAGAGCCGTGCCCTGCGTCATGAAGCGTCGGTGGTGGCATGATATCCCGCTCGGCGGCGGCGCGTCGATTCACATACTGTACCATCCAAGCTGATGTTGGACCTCCTTCACCAATATCACACCCGAATTTTCCGAACCAGATGCCAACTCATTAGAAAGCCAGCGGATGTGATGCAGAGGCGACATGCTGCGCCCATTTAACAGCCAGTCACGCGCCTCAGGGACATGCCAATGTCTCGCTTTTCCCCTGCTGGCGTCTCAGAGCTTCTCCAGCGTCTCGGTAGCGAATCATATATGAGCGATCGGCGGCGGCGGCAACCTTGCCCAGCTGACGGAAAGGGAGGAGACGGAGGGAGGAGTGCGCAGTCGGCATTGGCACTCTTCGAACCTGGGCACAGCACGCACAGCAAAGCCCAGACCCAGACCCGTTGGCTGCACACCGTACTCTGCTGTAGTACTCCGTATCCAGCCTTCCAGTCGGCGAGCGGATCCTCGCCAGGCCATCTCCCTGCCCCAAAACGGACCTCCCTCTGGGGGGCCCTAGCTCGTCTTCTAGAAGGTGGACGGCTTGGCGTCCCTTACAAAGTCTCCACCAACCTTTTGGCTTGGACGCGATGGCCCCTTCGAATCTTGCCATGTTGGTTGCCACACTGCGCCTCCATTGCAACGCAATCTCTTTCTCAGCCTGTTTCCACGAGGGGAAAAAAAAGCCTCTATCAAGACGAGGCCCAGATGCTATGTACGCACCACCCCTCATCGTCAAATACTACCCACACAAAACAAAGACGACTCCCGAGGATGCAAGGCAAGGTCATGTAGGATTCCCGGTTGGGAAGGCTGGGTTAGGTTCCTTTTGGCTTTTTTTCAGCTGGGATGGGATGCGTGTTTGAGACACAATCTTGCTTGTCCTTGGCAATGCGCATGGCAAAGAGTAACGATTTTCAGATTTGCGTCGTACATGTCCCGATCGGGGACCTTGTGGATGGCTTAGGCGAATCCTTAACGTTTCGACGCACGCAAGGATTATCACCAACAGATGGCATGGCACGAGGGGACAAGCAAGGAACGACAAAACAAAAGGTTGCAATAGCACGCGAAGGAAGGACAAGGGCTGGTTCTGGCTCACTCTGCATATGCATGCGGTTGGTGCGTTGCGCGCGTTCTGCTCTGAGGCTCACAGGGGGGCTCAGAAACACGCCGACACCACTTTCTTCTCTGTCTGTCCCTGACATCAATGTCGCTATTCTTGACATGGAATTGATGCAACCGGGCTGCAGTTTGTTGCAGCTGCAACCTCGATTTACCCGCGACACCCACGCATCATATCGCATCAGACCAGGCCATACCGTCCGGACCATGACAACCAATCCGTCTTTTGTGTCTTTTCAAAATCTCTTCCCCTGGAGATGACCCGGTCTCGGCTTATACCAGTACAGGCAATGGACCCCGTCTCTCCAGGTCAGGCGAACCCCATTCTCAATGGCGATAGGATAGGACAGGACACTGGAACCATGTCAGCCTTGGGCATGACCGCACTCTAATTCCGCTCTTCGGCAAAGATTTTGTCGCACTAATCCTCCATTCTTGATTGCCCCTCACGTCTCCCCCTCCACGTCGCATCGAAAATAGCTCCTTGTTCAGCCTTACGAGTCGGCCCCCACCACCACTACCCCCAGTCGCATCCTTGTCGCTCACTCGCTCGTCAGCAACTTGTCTAGTTCTCCCGGTGCGTCACACACGGAGGATAGGCTACGCAAATGGAAGCCTCCTCCATGTCCAACGGTCGTCGTTGGTCTCCGTTTCCTTGCTCCCAACCCCAACTGCCAACCTCCGAACATCCCGGGATATAATAACAGCTGTCTTATTATCCTCGTTCGTATTATACGTCCATCTTTTCCGTCTTGGCCACGGAATTGCCCCTTTGAGCGTTTCGCGCCGTCCCCATCCACTTCACATTTTGGATGATGATGGGCTTGATTTGCTGACAAGACCCTGACTTGACTTGACTTGGACTTACATGGGAGGCTCCATCAAGAGGCTCTCAGCGAGGCGCATGTTTCTCGGAGCGGTAACTGCACGGCATGACATTGGCTCGGTCGCATTTTGACACACCGGGTTGACGCAAAGGACTACGACGCCTCCTTGCCACTTTACGCCGAATCAACTCGTCGTCCTGCCGGCATTCAAATCTCACGATAGAACGCGTCTCTCGGCGTAATGCTTGACTCGACCGTGCGCCTCTTTAATTGTGGACGATGACATTCTTGTCTTCGCGAAGGGGCCAACCATCGGTCCGCGATCGCATCTCACCGCTCGTGTCAAGCGCCGGCGCAAGCACCGACCATCCAGCCAGCCTCATGAC
>JABCKE020000164.1:0-27164 GCA_013186425.2 Fusarium sp. NRRL 62610
GGTGCAAAGACAAATGGGAAGCAAGATAGAGCAAGACTCAGAGCAGGGCACCAGACTCACCTGAATATCCCACCCCTTTCCAGGCGCATTAGTCGACACACAGGTTGCCGGTGTGGATGGTATCACTTTACGCTTTGCTTGATCCGGTTGAGCTTCATTTAGTCGATGATTGGCTGACATCAAGAACATCTCGAAACTGTTGGACCGGCGATAAGCATTGCCATCCCAGTCGCGACGCATGACACCTGATAGATCCAAGCTCGGAATTGCTGCACCTCACCGCACGTGGTAACCTATCCGGACACTGTGTCGGCTCGAACTCAGGGCGGAATCGTGGGGGTCGGGATGAGAAGGGTACCAGAGGGCCAAATCAGCACGCTAATGCAGTCGCTGTGGGTTATTTGATTGCTTGCTTTTCCTCGCCGGAACTGTGAAGCCGCTCGTTAGTGTCAGCAGGAAAACCTTTATGTTGGATCACAGGGGGCTATTCTTCGAAGTGCTACAGGGTTGCTAGGGGCAGTGCGGAACACTCAAGAAGATCTTGCGCAACAGAGACATCGATCTATAAATACAACCTCCTCCCTCAATAACCTTGACAAGGTTCCATGCTATATTGAAGTGTATGCCTTTTTGTCTGAAACATGAACCAACACACAGTACTCACAACAGTGACCCGTCTTCCTGGTGTACAGAGCCTCCTTAACTTGACGCAAGCAGAGGACGCCGGAAGCACCGGTGGGAATTCTGAATATGAACTCTTCAATACCCACTCACCTTCGAACGAGGTTGGAGGGTCTACCGCAAGTACACGTGTAACATCTGGGTTTCCCCTCAGTGGCTCTTCATTGGTGAATGGCTCCCAAGCCATGAATTCTTCTTTACCTGCCATCCATGACCAAAGGCAAATATCAAGGCTGAAACAACACTTGTAAGTTCTAAGTCTCTACCGTCTGCTGTCGCCAACTCCAGGACTATATCCACGTAAGCTAATACTCAAATTGAGGGACTTTTCGGCAAAGCCCCCATGTCAGTATAACCAACTCGAAAGGACCAAACGATCGATGGACTTCCGACGTGCTATTGGCGTTGCCAGGGGCTCTCCTGTACCAACATCGACAGTTGAAACATCGCACTCTCAGCCGCCCATGGCGTCTCCTGAGGCGCACATCCGTCTACCACCAAGTACTACGGCCTGGCCACAAAAGACCCGGTGGATTCAAGATTCACCCACACACCCCCAGGGTATGCAGCCATATCTAGGCTCGTCTCCGCCGGAAAACGCAGCACCACTTCGGCAGGAGAGTGTACACGTGGGCGGCACGAGGGATAGATGGTTTGGGGTAGAGGAGAGACAGTGTTACTTGACCCTCCCAGGGAGCGAGCAGGTAATATCTGTCCCGGTCGATCTAACTCAAGCGTCGAAAAATATGAATGCCAAGAGGGAGAGAAATGCTGCAGCTTCAGTAAGGCATCGAAAGAAGAAGAAAGTAGTAGAGGAAGAGAACCTCAAGGAGTTGAGAGAGCTTCGCGAGGAGAAGAAAGAATGGGAAATATATACGAAGGAAATGGAAGCGGACCGAAACTACTACCGGGACATCATCAAGCAAATGCCGGAGCTACAGCACTTGGTTCGACCGCGGAATATTCTGTCCCAGACGACCAATTTTGCTGTGACAGCAGATGGCTTGGCGACGAAGCCCCAAGGTTCGCTAGACGAACGACAACCAGAACGCCGCCGAATCGACCGAGTCTCCGGCTTCTACACACCCGAGAACAGAGCTTTCATTGAGTCATTCTCCAGTAGTCAAACGTTCGAATTGCCACCCAAACAAAACCCACAGAATACTTCGATAAACTGGCTTTTGTCTTAGGATGCCAAGATTTCGACCCAATCAACTACGGTGGCGAGTGTTCGGTAGAACCCTAGCTATTGGAGAAGTTGACCGTGGAAACATCTTGCCTACCTCGGCCCTGAAGGAAGGCGATGCGATGGTTCGTGGCAATCTCAAGGATTTAGTAGGCGGTCTTACTCTGACGATTAGTGTTGACTTTCTGTCGACTGTTTAACTTGCATTGGTAGATTTCACGAAACTGCCTCTGTATTCGGTGTGTTCAAAGAGAGGAGTTCGCGTGGCATATAGTTTGCATCGGATGCTAAGTGTATTTCAGGCTAAGGCTAATACGATGGTCGGTGTTCTTTGGAGTAGCTCAAGGCAATATTGTCGTTCTTAGATACGGGTGCCACGTCTGACAATAGGTAATGCAACTTCTATGGCCGAGTAATGTTAATAGCCAAGCTAGGTTCTCTATAATGAATTGGCAGCAGGCGTACTATATATATTCTGAACCATCTTGGAGCATGTGTCTTGAGTGACCCTTGTTTATGCGCATAGGTTAGGAGTGACCTCTGTCGTTTTGGATCTCAAGGCACGATCGATTGAAGAGACTCTGTGGAATGAGTATAGATTAGTTGGTTTCTTAGATGGCATATATATTAAAGACTGGATATTCATAAGTTGTTGGAGTGGGATTAGTTCATGTTGGATAGCGGTGTTGATAAGAAGAGTAGCTTTAAGATAATATGATGAAAAATGAAGGCGACAGGGGTAAAGATGGCGGTAGCCAAGTCAAAGAAATACCATCTTCCCACAATATTGAGACGTCCGATTTCTCAAAAACCATGCCACCAACGCGTAGAGCTTTCAAGGTAGCCGAATCAGTGAAGGTGACACCGACCATATCTAGAGCACCTGAGTCATACCAGCGGTGTTTTTGTCATATGACATATCAAAGCCGTGTTGAGTGCCATCTCCCATGCTCATTGTCTGGTAAAGCGGAGGGCTTGACCTGATGAACCGAGGTGCTCTCCTCTCCACCCCCAGAAGGCTGCGACCCGCCCGAGCTGCCAGTCGACGGGGATGACGCAACAATGTCTGGGCTACCACAGACAGACCCCTGCGAGAGCTCAGGCATTCTATGTTGTACTACACTTGCATAGCCTGCATTTGTAATGCGAAAGGGATATTTCGGAAACCCAGGGAAATGGAGGCCGGGATCAAATGACAGCAGAGTGATGGGCCTCAGTTGGCCAGACGCTGGTTTAGGGGTGTAGACGAGAATTCGCTCATCCATAGCCCATTCAACGCCGTCAGCACTCTGTGATGGGTTGATGATCTCATGAAGCCGATCTAAGGCATCATCAGGTTGAGAGAGACTTGGTTTCCCTGGCCACACCTTTACCGTCTGTTCCTGCTCCACAATATCCACTTTTGGGCGTACTCTGAGTTGCAAAAAGTGTCCGGTGCCATGTTTTTCGTAGACAAGATTCACGAAAGCGTCGCAGGACGGATTATAAGTGTGAAGTGGACGCTCTGAAAGGGTGTAGATAGTGTCATCGCTTTGATTGTCGCCAACGTGGGTGTCCTCACGGTGACGTTCCTCGAATTCCCACTCCGGGCGTATGGGGGAGTTTGTATTAGAGACTGGCGGCATAGGTAGATGGGGCACTTCTGAGCCTTCCCGAGCTTGATCGAACTCGAGTCGCTTCTTGTAGCATGTCCGCTGGCTTCCTGCAACCCCTAGGGGCCACTCTTGACGTATTTCGACGATGTAGATATCCCCCGTGTTCTCGTCCTTGCTTAGTTGCAGGCAAGTCCAACGCACGTCGATTGTGCCCTCTGAATCATGACGCCGCCAGGGGTGACCCGTTGAGGGCTTCTCACAGGCCTCATGTTTTGCCTGATCTACAGGAAACCGCAGGGCCTGGTAGAACCTTCTCCTCAGTTTCAACTCTTGGTCTATCGAGGTTTCCGACTCGTTCGAGACACAATAAAAATAATCGTCGATGATCTCGAAGCATATGTCCTTCCCTGCTTTAGAGCCGACAAAGTCCCAAAGGATGATTAGCTCACTCGACCACTGCCGGGTCTCAAGGTCGAGCTGCTGAATACCCCATCTGTAGGAGCCATCGATCATTTGGTGGGACTTGGTGATGCAGAACAGGTACTCCTTGTTGTTCCGGATCAAGGTCTGATGTTCTCGAGATATCCGCTTCACGACGACCCATTCGAGAATATCCTTCAACTCAAAGATAATGAGCCAACACCATGTGGTTCCACCGCTGACCTGAGTAGCCAGGCACGAGAGGATGCCTTTGGCGCAGTAAAGGGGCTGAAAGGTATACGTCAGAGATTTGTTAAAGTCACGGACCGCGTGTTGCATAAGTCGCAGGACGTCGACCACCAGCTCCGTCGTACGAGTCTGGTGGATGTTTAAGATACGAAGATGCTCCTTGTTGATTGTGTAGCATAGATATCCATCCGTATAGATGAAGCGGTCTGCCATAGCGACGATACCCACCGTCCAAGGCTCGGCAGCGCAGACAGCCGCTTTCCGCTTAGCGAATCGTCGGAGGCCCCTCGCAAAATCCCCCGTTGCGTTTGCCACTATAGCCTCGGTCGAGTATCTGGCCTTCTGAGCTGTCGTCAGCAGACCTGTGATGGGAGGTGGTGTGTGTGGGAGTGACACACCTTGAGTGCAATGCGGCTGATGTATGGATTTTGGTGGATCGCTTGATTAAGGCGGACACACGTCAGACCGAGCTTGAAGATGCTACATATATCGGCATGGCCAGTGATGAGAGCTAGTATCTCGTCTGGGAGGCGGAGGATGCTCATGGCGGTGTTGGAGCTGGAGACCAGTGAAAGAATGTCTTTGAACGACTGCAAAATATGGCCACCATCTATGGCTAGTTAGTGGCACAAAGCTGTTCGTTGTTGGTGGCTAGAGCATATTATAACAGGAAATGGTTGAGCAGAGCCTCATCGGAGAGCCTCACCCACCTGCCGGATAACCCTCAGCTCCGCACCGGTTGCATCAGGCTGCGAGTTCGGGCCTCAAAAGTAGAACCAGGCCCCACCAATATCACAGTCTTGACTCACAACCAGAGTAGGCCATCAGGCTCCCGCTTGAAGGGGGCGTGGAAGCCAGTGGTACACGAGCTTTAATCTTGAAGGGGCGTCTGAACTTCCCCGCCTGCGGGTTATCTTCTCGATCATGCCCTGGCGCTACTCTCGCTCTCGGCGTGACGTGGCTTGCCTCTGTCGTGAGACCACAACCTAAACTCCACGCAGAGCCGCACAGCCGTCATTTAGGCTCCGCTGCCGTTGATATCTTCAAAAAACCGATCCTCTTCTCCGAAAGTGTCGGCCTTACTTGTCGTTCCAGAGTGGTCTAAAGTTTTGTGGTCTAACAGAGAAGTTGAGAACAGCGGAATGAAGACCTTGATGGCACTTAACGAGGTGACGAGTCAAAGGCAACCGTGATAAGCTCGCGACTAGAAAAGACTCGTATAACAAATAGATGTTTCATGTGCCGACTCTGTTGACTGTATCTCAGCGCCGCAGAAAGACTAGCAAAGGGCGCAGGCAGCTAAGCGGTGTCATCTCTGGAATGGAAGGAGCTCCCCAGGAGACTGGAGCCACAGGGTAAGGTCATTTCGTCGAACATTACAAATTTGAATATTCTAACCAGCCAACATTTCCATCACTTGACGCCCGTACACCGAAGCAGCTGCCACAAAAGTCTACCCATAAGTAGCCATTCATTTCTATTACTCGCCGGCCATTTACCTCATACCTCATCCTATTCGAGACACCCTGCAACCGATACAGCACATCTTTCAGCGGATGGAATTGAGTTCCGCAAAGTAAGCGTTCAAGGCTTACTCTTCAGGAGCGCCAACTTGGTCGGGTTCCTCAAGCAGAATTGAGTCATAAGTATGGAACAGTTCCTCAATATGTTGTTTACAACGGTTTTTCATGATGCCCAAGGGGCGCCGATCATGCCAATCGTAGAGCGGTATGAGGAGAGGTAGGCATGAGTCTTCGTGACTCATGTCAGGTGGGAGCTTATAGCACAACGCACCGAATGCTCTCGATGCGAAGCACAATGAATTGAGAGGGGATTCGTCGAGAAGTTCATCAGGGCTCCAGTTCTCGTAGTCAGCGCTGAGACTCTCGTAACGCTGCAACTGAATAAAAGCTTGTGATGCTGTGAGTCCCGGTCGCTCATATTGCGGGCACTCCTTCAAACCGTAGCGATCCTGGATGCGCTCGACACGCTGCTGAAGCGAGAGTTTAGATCTCGAGACACGTTCCTGATGCGTGAGTTTATATCCCGGGGACGAGTCCAGGCTATTCTCAGCGGCTTCGACTAGCGTCGAGATATATTTCAGCGTGCCCAACTGATCAAGGTTTTTGATATCGTCTTTGGGGTTGATCGGAAGTGGGTAGATGGCTTGGTGGACGTTCAAAGTCTCTAGCAATAGCTGAGTGACTTCACGGCTGGGGGGAAGAGGTGATGGTCGGCTCGGCATTGTTGAACGTGGAAGCCGGTGATCGATGTGAAGGCCTGTTGAGGACCGGCGGTTTCTGATTCTTGTCCATCTCGGTCGTCGTTGGTGAGGTTGCGTGGCAATTCCACGGCGAGTGCGCCTGGCGTTGACCATCGTGATTCTGGCGACAAAGGGGCGCGTGGAGGGCTAGATGGTGGCAGAGAAGAGAGGTGGCTCAAGTTTGTGCTTGGAGTGGCGTCTGGAAGCACGCTGGGTGCTGATGTAAGCCAGAGTGCATGGACAATTGGGATAAGCCCAGCGCTCCCCATTCCGCCTGGTGCACGGCGAAGGGTGCTGTCGCGCACGAAAAGCAAGCATGATGACCTCTATTGAAATGGTTGTTCAGCTCCTCAGCCCAGAAGCAAGCATAAAATTGGAACAAGCCGAACCTGCATTAGTCCGACCGTGCGTTCACCCATGCAAGTCCACCATTGGACCCTTTCGCCTGGCGTGGTCAACACAGTGTCGACAATCTTCCAGGAGGGGTCCACGATTGACCAACACCAGGATGGGATTGTATCCACCAACATCAAGCCCACCCCGCCGTGTCAATTGACAGACACGCACCCAGGCGATCCCGGATGGCCCCCGTCCCCTGCCGAGAATCGGGGCTGAGAGTCACATCAGCGGACCGACGCCATTTCATCGATGCTCAGGGGTGGGCACTGGCAATCACATATGCTAATAAGGGAATCCTTCCTTCAAGTCTCGTGTTCAACGCAAGATTGCCACAGTCGTACAGCTTTGTTGTGAATATCCCATATCGTCAACTCCTGGGCTTCAGGAACCCTCTCATAATGTAGCTGCAACGTTCTTGTATGTTACGTAGGGTGCAGGATTTAATGTTTATGGGGAGGGTCGGTCTACTCTCTGTAGAGGCCAAAGTACGGGTGGAAGGGAAGCCGTCAGAAGGCCGTTGTCAAACTGAAGAGATGAAACAGCCGGGGATGGCTAGAGCCCCACTATAGCAGATGCGGACTGGGCAATTAAAACTGTCCCTCTTCCCTTTTCAATTGGTTTGGGCCCCAATCTCATTTCTTGTCCTGTTTTCTTTGTCAACGCTTTCCCTAAGAGGGAGTTCGGCCACTTCAGTAACTATACTTGTTGCCTTCTCTTATGGGCACCCGGAGTCTTCTAGGCCGCATTTCTTACCATCCAGATACACTCATCCCTAAAGCCCATGGCCACAATCAAGGCACAATCGGCTCTCACAGAAGCAGACTTTGAAAGACTCACGGAGTCTTGCTTCGTTGCCGCATACCCACCTCAAAACCAAAACACAAATATTGCCTGCCCCGGTCCAAAAAAGGAGATATCCCATATTATAAACCATGCCATCCAACATCACGGCCTCAGCCGAGGTGGTGAACACGAACGGCGTGGTCGAAGGTACATTACGGTCTGTCGAAGCGATCGCCAACTTCCCAGCAGCGCCATAGACTGTCCAAAATGTCGCAAAGTTCAGACGTGGGAAGATGGAGACTTTGAAGACGGGGAGCATGCCGGAAATGCCATCTGCCTACGTTGCTGGCGCAGCTTCACAAAAAGAGAACTTAATGCGCATCTGAAGGGACCGCCGTGCTCCTATAATGCCGAGCAGCCCAAGGCTAGAAAGGTGATGATACTATACACCACCTTCTGTTCTGACTCTCGGCCTCCGAAGCAAGCCTCTCTAGGGCAATCGAGGAAACGGAAGCGGACCCTTGAACCCCCGCCGCTCTGCAGCGTCCCCAGCCCTGTCACCACGACACCCGTGACCCTCACGATACAACAGAACGAGGATCTGGTGTGGCCTTTTTCCTTGAAAAAGATGAAGATTTATTTTATTCTGCATTCTCGTGATGGTTCTTGACTGCAGTGCTGGGAAGTCAAGATTAAGCTTGGCTTATTGTTTGTTGTCATTACTTCTATGATGCAGCTAGTCAAATTCAGGAGGAGCCACTTGACACGCCTCCAATTCGAAATTGCGATGATTGTACATTCATTTGCAGGTGCCATCTGAGGAGATGTCACGAATGCTAGCCAGGGTAATATATAGTCGAAACGGTCAGCCGTACTGGGGCACTTGCTTGACAATGAGGCGGGAAGAAGAGTATTATTTGGCCGTTCCATTATTGAAAGCCGACGTGAGTTGGACTTTTGCGGACGGAAGGCCACCGTGGAGCCAGCTTGCCATAGGGATGCTATGTATTGAGCTGCAGGAGGGCTCATGTCAATTAGGCCCTGAAAGCCGAACTCCTGGAGCTGTTGAGATATCTGATACGTCACTGCCGCCTTGCAATCACTACGAACTCCGGCCTCGGACAGACGGCATCTTGACACTGGGGCTTTGCTTTGAGCTTGGCAAAGTTTATCGGTCTCCTAACACGGGGAGCGGGACTGTATTGTGAAATGCTTACTCAGGGCCTCTTTGTAGATAAACTACTGATGAAATATGAAGTAATTCGAGCTTCTGTCGACGGATGGAGCCGGAGACAGGTCATATGCAACAATCTCGCGACCTAGGGAGTTGCGTTGTGGTACCGGTATGTCAGGGTATTTGCCCGTAGGGATAACACACGCCTGCTTGGACCCTATAGATAGCTCCCTACAGGCCGGTTGGCCATTTCCAATATTAGTTCTTGTGAAACCCGTATTTCATCACATGGGTCATGGGACTGCTATCGGTCAAGAGATTGAAAAGGACGACATCGATAGCGCAAGAGAAACCTTGTCTCCAAAGGGCCAATAGGATAAGTCGTTTCCTTCTTCCCTAACCTGGCATAACTCGTGCTGATTGGACCTGACGGCCGACCTAATCTGAGAGGCTACTGCCACTAGAGTAGTCTTTGTTTCTCCAGGGCTGTCCCAAGGCCATGTCAGGGATACGTTTCTCGACAGTTCCTGGAACGGTCTCGAAGGACGCATTTAAGCCGCTGGCCGCTCGGGCGCCAATGTGAGAGATGTAGACAACTCCTCACACTTGCTGTTGGGTCCCATTCCATCGCTGAACAGGGCTGAACAGGGCCTTCGACCACAACACCAGGGGATAAGGCAGCTAGTACCAGACGCAATCCCGACATGAGAGTCAAGAACGCAACTCAGGAAGCCGTTAAGACACAGCAGGACAAGAAAACCGATAATATCTCGTCACCTTCACGAGACAGGCCGTTCCAGATCCAGTAATCGCTGAAGTGAGCATCACACCGCGGTCTGTGCTTGGTTGCCTTGCGAAGGCAACCATCGCCTTCTTACAAGGGGGTCTCGAGAAACAAATGGACGCTCGCGCCTCTTCTGTAAAATGAAAATCTCTTCACTTTACCAATCGTTTCATCCCCCTTCTTCCCGCGATCGACGAGCAGCTGTCAAAGCGTGAACCACAATAAACTCCATTTGCCGCGCCATGAAAAGGAAGCTCTTTGTGGACCTTCGTCACGCAGGACAGCTTCCAACTCATCCAATGAAGAGGCTCCGGCTGAAAGTTCGTGTTGTTCCCCACAGATACGAATGGTGCATTGCTAATAGGAAAGGAACCGACACGTTGGCCCTGCGATTGGAAATATAAGGAGACTGATGGGGGGCAGGGAGGAAGTCAGGGCAATAAAGAGAAAGACCAGAATGAACCGATATGGAAGGAGGAAGACAAAAAGAGCTGTGCCATTTGCGACGATCGGGTCGCGTGGAAGATGGATTGGGTCGTCGGATAGTTGCCCTGCTGTCTACTTGTACATACGCAAACGTTATGCGTAGTCATTGAAGGTAAGTGGTATGTCGTTCAGGAGGGGGAGATATCGGATTGGCCCCTCTGGAATCTCGATTAAGGAATATAAGGATGTTTAGCTTGGGTACAGGCAGCACCGTGTGGTGCTGGAATGGGTACATATACCTTTGAAGTCTCGAAAATAAAGAAGGCAACGCATCTTCAAAGAACGAGTGCTCAATCTTTAAACAGCACCTGTGCAGAGGTAAGATTAAAATTTTGTTGTACCATAGGAGTCGATGGATCTTGCTGAGCCCGGGGGTTTGGAAGGTAGTTTCCAGCCATACGCGCCTTTGTCTCGTCGGGTATATCATCTGCTTACTATGGCATAAAGTGCGTGAGGGGGCTATGAGCATGTAATTTACTGGGTTCCACAGTGGTTTCTACGAACGATAGCAACACGAAATAGGCACTTAACCTGTAAGTAGTGTAGGTAGCGATCAAGTTCACCATAGACACAAAGAGACTTAAAGAAAGCCAGGGAGGGCAGCTTATTAACTGATAGCATGAAGTAGCCCAAAGCTCGTCATACTAACACCAAATAACCTTACATTATGAGATCACGCTTTGGGAACTATTAATAGAATTAGTTATCACACAGAAAGATTAACCTTCAAATAGGCTTCTCACATAGAATCAAGTAAGGCGAGACGAATTAGGCTTAGACCATAGTCAATAAATAATAATTCAAAGAGTCGAGCGGTGGGGAGCATCATTGGGCCGTACCGGTGCGGCCAGATCCCCCATTGCGTGAAGTTTATATGCAGCTTTCATGAACAGCTGACGGCTAATACTAATCCATAACTCATGATCACTAATATTACCACTCTAAATGACCATTCCAAGACGCTAGCTCTATTAATTTTCAAACGAAGAGACCTTTGCATGAAGAAGAGTAATTGCAACGCATGCGAGATGTATTGAAATGAATCGTAACTAAATCGTGTTCTGAAAATAAACCGGCGGAAGACTCACAGTTGACTACATTAACCCCCCAATTACATTTTCTATTTCATAGCTTTGTCTTAGTGTTTGTCTTAACCGTAATCTCTCTATCTTGGCCTCTCTTTGCTTCTCGAGGACGATGCTGGGGCATCCTTCCTGGGCGGAACTGGATTGAGAACTTCCTTAGCTCTAACATAGGTAGGGTAAACGGCCTTTGAGCGGAAAATGATCCATCACGCCGTCTAGTTACCCGCTCTACCTCCCCCAGGCCGAGGTGTGACCCCACTGATAAAACGCGAGTATCTCGGACGGTGTCAGCCGTGGTCACTGTGTAATGCATGAGTAGACGTGTTTCTGAACGCTAATCCTGATATGCGCGACGCCGCGAGGCCTCGACTAACCGAAAGCTTTAGGCATGAACGAAGGGGAAAAAGCGCATTCGCTCGATGACACCACCACTGAGGAGAGACTGTCGTCCTGGGGCACGGCAAAGACATGCGTAGCCGCATACTCCTGGCATCGATCCCAGCCGTTGCTATAACTGCCACACATTCCAGACATTGCCATGCTGATGCCGTATTGTGTAGCAGCCGGCATACTGGGGAGGGGCAGGGTGGAGATGAGGGCCGTCTCCTGAGGCGAATTGTAGGAAAAGTCCGCTGTTAAGTGCGACTGGGTGAAGGCGGCGGTAGGGACCGGATTGCTTTGTGCCATAGACACACAGTCAAGGCAGTTATCGATGCCAGTAGGTGAAGAGACACTGGAGACCGAGGGGGACCCCCTCCACAGCTCAATAGCTGGCTGGCTACTCGACATACCAGGTTGCGACCACAGGCTGCCGATAAGAAACAGTGAATTCCGTTGAATGACATCAAGAGCACGCGGGCGAGGGGATTTCATGAGAGAGGTGATTTTTTCCTTCACTTCATTGCTTCCGCCATTGAGGAGTTCGCCTGTTCCACCTTCTTCGAGTCCTTCGAGAGTCGAGACGTGGGCGAAGAAGACAAATTCGTTAATGGCCTGAACAAAGTCCTCATGAAGCTTCTTGTACCAGTGCTCCCCATCCGGCCAGCTGTAGGTGGTGTTGGCTTGGCGTCAACACAGTAGACCTCCTTGTGGTACTCGACGAGGGTTTCGATGGTGTCCTTGGTGAGCTTGTAAGCGACCTCGTTGCGCAAAACCATGTCAATGTGCACGACGTATCCCTCAATGTGAAGGATCTCGTAGTTCATGATGGCCTCGACGAGGGGGTTGCCGGCATCACGCTTAAAGCCAGGCTCGGGACTCTTGGGGAGCATGATCGAAGCGAGGGTCCAGATGGCATTAGGTGACGATAGAGTCTCAGTGAGGTATCTTTGGTGCTGAGGGGCACTGTTGAGGCGACGCTGCTTTACTCGGCTGATGCGCTTGAGGGTTTGTGTGAGCCAAGGCTCAACCTTCGAACCTAGGACGACACTGACGGACGAGGTTCGAGGAGCGAAGGGAGCAGCCGAGGCAGGAAGAAGTGGCGGAGTCATGAAATTGATCAAGCCGCAGAGGGGCCAAGGAAGGTAGATGACTCAATCGATCACTGGCAGTGGGGAATATCCATGATGAGTGGCTCGGAGGGAAAATGTCACGAGTAGTGAAGGCAAGCTGAGTGAATAACGGATGCTTTATAAAGCCGGTGGGCTCGCAGAATGTTGACTAGGCGCGTTCCCTCGTGAGTCCGTTCGGCGCGTGCGGAAGGGCCCCCACCAACGGTGATCATGTGGCAGCGATGGGATGCGGACTTGCATTGACGAGTCCTGTCAGCGCATGGCCAAGCAGGCTAGCTTGTAGATGGCTAGACTGGAGTCGCTTACCTGGTTCAAGCCAGCTGGGAAACCTCGCAGGTATTGTTTAAGTGGCAACAACAGGGAATAAGTAAGGAACGATCATCTTCTGGATGGGTGAAATATTGTGCTCCGCGGCGAGATTCATCACATACTGTTCTATTGCTTGCCATTGTAGGGTGCTAGCTTGCCCCATGGCGGCGAGCTTGCAGCGCCTCTCATCAACGACAACCTACTCACTCCTGACCTTCTTGGCATACGAGCATGAAGAAAGTAGCTGTATCTATAAATAATCATTAAAGATTACACATCAAATGCCATTGACGCCACCGGTAACAATAGCACTGCCAACAATCTGAAGGGTGCAGATGCCTTGGCCATGGCGTTGGCGGGACGGTATCAATATTAGCCGGGTCCACGCGGACACGCAGGTCTGTGTTATAGCTGCCCACGCCCAAAGTATGTATATGACTCTTCATCCGTACTCTCTAACTCTATGCTCTGCACTATCATGGAACATCTGCATGGGTACAATTGCCACCGAGCTGCGAATCCTGATAGACAACAAGTGAAACGTGGACTTGCACTTGGGAATATCCAACGCCTCACGCTAGCCGGTGTTATGCACGATTCTGTGGTGACGGCCGCCACTGAACTAGGTAATAATACATGTTAGTATTGAATGCCATTTGAATGGCTCATCTGGGGGTGGGATATACGATAGGAGCGATTATTAGGTAACACGGAGCAGCCAGGCGCCCCGAACCTTGCTTTGAAGGGGGAGCGGCTACAAGTTACCAGCGACAGATAGCTGCTGAAGCAAACGCACCAGATATCTAAACTCTGGGAGGCCGTCATGCGAATGGATTCACTCGACAGACTGTCAAGACTGGCAGAACAGTGACACAGCTGAGAAGCGAAAGAGACGGCTCAACAGAGATAAGCTTGTGACAGACCAAAGACTTCTCATGATCTGCAAGGCAAATAGATAAACATTTAAATGACGGTTGTTTAGGATGCTTCAACTCTTACAGCAACGGAGGAAGCCAGCACTGGGTCTGCGCCGATGAGGAATAAGTTCCTAGACGAGGACGGCGAACTGTACCTTCCGACGATAACAGAACTTAGGGCAATGCTGCCAGAAGACTGGCGCGAGTTCTCGCTTCCTTCGATTCTCAGGGGGGCGAGAAGCCATCGGAGTCAAAAGGTAATTCAGGGGAAGAAGAGGTTGAGTGGCTTTACAACTTCATGACTGGGTGGAAACAAAGAGCCACACTTGGTCTGTGGATTCTACATGAGTTTTTGGGTATATGTTATTATAATTTCTGATATCTCCAAGTACCGCGTGATCCTCAATGACATGCATCTCTGGGAACTCTGACTTCCTCACACGTGGACTTTTCTTTTTGGGGTGGATGATGTTCTTCCCTGTGTGGAAAATTAGGTCTCACCTTGGATCAAGTCTTCTGATTCATGCAAGACAGAAAGACAAATCATCCATAAGGCTAAGCAACGGCCGTTGGAGCTCGTATGACGCCTTTATTTATCTTCTCGTACCAAGTGTCATTGCCGTCGATGTCTACAGAGCCTCCATCACTCAGTCACCATGTCACTGATCGCTCTCACCTGAGAGTCCTATCCAATCGCGACCTCTGCCAGGGCGACGAAGATGATGGTGTGGATCTGTGATCGAGTTTCTTTGAGCAGAACAGTGTAATAATCAGCAAATGCTTATGAAGGTACCTGTGAGTTCATTTCGTCACTCTCTACGCGAGTAGATCTGTGCAATGTGAGTCCATGGTGCACCTGATTGATCCTGTATTGGATGTACATCTTTTTATTATCTAAATGATCTTTTCCCTTGGTTGGGCAAGCTCTGGTGAATGTTCGGAGCACACATATTGGATCGGTAGCTCGATTGGCTTTGGACTTTGGCTGTGACTCAGGATGCTGTAGCTTCCTTGGATCGGCGATAGCGTCGTCCATAGTGGGCAGGACGCGAGGTTCTCTATCTGCATCGGGAAGAAAGATATCGATTCTGCCGTCTTGCATGGCACGAATTCACGTCACTCTTGATAGATATGTTGATCTCTGTGTGTCCAAGAACGAAATCACCATGACAGTATGCAAAATGACGGCATAATAAGTCTGCGACCAGGTATGCAACACAGTTTGTCAGCAAGGTCGGGACATGACCTACGGGATATGACAAGAAATCACAAAAGAAGCAATGTGATCAGCGTTGGCTCTATATCTAGGGCAAGTTACGGCGCAGAAAGAGCTGCTGGCGACGTGGCATGGAAGCCTGCGCGCCATCTTGAATTGATTCCCCTCATAATTTGAACACGTTGACCCTATTATCCATTAGTCTGTCCCTGAGCTTGTGCCATCGTTCTCAGAACTCTGCCCACCGCCAATGCATTGTTCCGTTTCCCTCGTTTCCAAGAAGCACCAAGCTTCGCCGACAACGCTGTTTCCGTACCTGTCAGATGGGAGCCGCCCTGGAAGTACTCCACGTAGCATGGAAGGTGCCTTCTTAGGGCGCAATATCGTTCTGAAGAAGTTTCTCCAGGCAGTAGCGGCGATCAATGATAGGTAGGACATTGAACCGGGGCCAGTGGAAGATGGACTTTGGATCGGGAGAGGACGTTCTCATTCGTTGGCCCAGAAGGAATTATACGTTCAATCGGCGAGGGGACGAGCAAGTCTCATGGCCATGCTGTATTTGTTCCGGCTGATAAAAACACTTGTGGTAGTATCGCTCAAGGGTGGTACGGGACAAAGACCGATCGCATGGAAAAGAGCCACCAGAGGCACTTGCCATGCCCTATTGTCATGGTCTGGTCATCACCTTGGAAAACCTATCGCGCTTCGTTCTCGTGGTCACGGCATCGTCGGGAGACTCGGCGAACTGGGCGTTATGGCTAGGCGTGTTCAGAAGGTCTGCTATAATACTGATTAGCGGAGCTAAATAAATCACGGGGGTTATAGACTGTAGCACTGGCCTTGAATGATTGGCACTGGTCAATGCTGCTGTGTTGCCAGGCCTGAGATGGCAGACAGGCCGTTGCTTGCCATGGGTCGCGGTACAGCAAGAAGACATCAGAGTCTAGGGAGGAAGAGTCGGGGTGCGATCCTTGGGCGGGCGACTCGGTGATAGCAGTTCCGGGGCGGGGAACTCGGCGGCGGGAAGCTGAAGGGCGGCGATTCACGGATAAGCCATCAGTCGAGGGCTCTTTATTAGAAGGAATCAGAGCCTAACAGAGGTAGGAGATTGTTCTTCAAGCGTGGAGGAAACTTGCCCGTGGATGTGTCCTACTCCTCTGTGGTCTCCCCAGCGGGGGACATAAATCGCGACTCAGGGAGGTGAGGGCACGGGCAGGCCAGACTCGTGCATTTTCTCTCCCGCTAGCCTCCGAGAATATGGGGAACTGCCTGAGAAGACCACCGCCCGTTGGTTGGAGTGAAGAATCGTCATGGAAAACACCACACCAATGGACGGTCTAAGTGGCTCTGATCAATGGGGGCGGTTGAGACTTGGGGTGGACGAACTTTGGCCCAACTGCCGTCATGACCGCCCCCAATCTTGCCATGCTTTGGCCCATTAGTAACAGCTGTAAGATTCGGTCCGTAGCATCATCGCGTGGCCGTCTTGGGCCTGCAGTTGTTGGATTGACTCACTAGTGAGTGGATACGTCTTGCATGAGCAGCGTTGAGCATCCCTATCTAGCAAGCATGCTTTTCTCTTCTCTCGCCGGATCCTTCAGCTATCCGCGCCCCCTTCCCGATTCTTCAAACAGGATCACCAACGTGGCGCTTCCAGACCGCTGTGTCAATTTTGCTCCACCTCCAGCTGAATCAACAGGCAAAAGGGTCTGCCCCTCTCGCTCCTGTAGTGCACACTCTGCCCGGCGTAACAGAGCAGTTGGTCCGGTTCCCACCCTAGCTCCTTGCCACTGTTGTCAGCAAAGATGACCATACCACAGTCCTGAAGGAGTACGACGGCGTTGAGGTGGCCCTGGGATACTGGCAAGGCCGTATTTGGCTCAAGCCGAGACACCTGCGGCTTCCAATGATCTACATTGACAGCCTTCCATCCCCGAACCTCGCCGACCCAGGGGGTCAGGCTGCGCTTTGACCTGGTCAGCATGGATAGGGGAGGACAGGAGCGCATTGGGAATCCACCAACCTTGTCTTTGAGACAGTCGAGCAACTTTGGGAACAAATCAGGGAGGCCGGGGCGCTGGAGGAGTGGTGCTAGGCGGACCACCTCCCTGCCAGCCACCCTCTGGGTAGCGTGTTCGCTGCATCTGGGTACTCAGCATCCGAATTGCCAAATCAGGCTGGAGGGGAAACGAACGACGGTGAACCGCGAGCTCATACGTGTCGAGTCCGACAATACCGGGCAAGTGGAGGTTGTCCATCATTCGGATGAACCTTTGCACTCCCACCTCGTCCCGTCAAGCGCTGCATCCGGCTTGGGTCCAACGCCTTGGCGAGTTATTTGATCAGATCCAGATAAGTCATTTATTTGCGAGTCTGCGGTGGATATTGGCTTGTCAGGGTGAGCCTGAAAAACAGTGCCGCAACATCCTCGCCAGCCTGAGGCACTGTGAAAGCCCAGCCATTTCCACTCTGGGGAAACTGCCCAGAAGAAACAAAGACTGCCATCCACTGCAAGTCTTTCCAGGACAGCCATTTTCTCTGGTGCCCGCAGGATTGGGAGAATCTTTGGTCTCTACCCTGTTAACCAGCATAAAGCATGCTTCCATGATGCCACGATAACTCTCGAGATTCAGGACTGCCCTGTTCCACACCCACGTCGCCAAACTTGACAACAGGACCAAGAGCTCGGTCTGCTTGACTCTATTGCCTTCACGAGGTACGCAAACCGCAGATCCCTAGGCCTGAACATTTCTGGCTTTGTAGAAACACAGGTATCCTCAGGCGCTGTCTCTCGATGCATCCGTAGGCAAGAGCCATTTGGAAGTGTTCGCGGATGGATGCTATCCAGAGCTTGTGGCTTCCATCTTTGCTCTAGGCCAGTGAGCTTCCCTTGTTTTTCCAGAATATCACGTAAAATAAGTCAAGATCTGACGGTTTTGCAGACTCGATCATTACTCCGCCGCGCCTCCCGTTCTTGTCACCGTTTCTCTCGACCTTTCCGAGCTCAACGTTATGCGGAGCCTCCTATCCGCCCTCGAAGTCTCTCAGACTACTCCCGCCGCAACAGCCTGCCTCTACTTCCCCAGAGCTCAGTCTAAGCAGACCAACACGCTCAAGCACAATGCCAGACCTTTTCTCTAGCTTTTGGCTGCCATATTCCCCGTCTCGACAACCGACGTAGACTCGATAGCATTTCTTACTATCCAGTCTGGCAAGTTACCCGACGCTCAGTCCATGGGGACAACGATCCTATATACGCTCGCGCTCCTGTACGAGATCGACACTCTCTTGACCTTAAAGCACGAAAACAAGGAGGCGGGGATGCCGACCTGACATGCCATCCTGCGATCCTGTGCCGCCATGGTCTTGTAGGAGATGCTCTTTATTGTCGAACTTATGGCTGTGCCCCGCCCCTCGGAAGTTGGTACGGCCTGCAGTGTTGTGGCTACGGGTTCCCGATGCTTCCTTCAAGCCGCTCTTCTCGTCATGTTTGCCTGGCATTATAGAAGGGGTGACATCCGGATCGGCAACAGCGCCGATGGGGAGTGACAGCGGCAACGAAGGGGCCAACAAGTCCACATCCCACAAGGCCGAACCGCAGTACCAGCGATGAGACCCGAGCAGTCGCGGGTGTCTTACCGTGGGTGAAGAATTTTCGCATGTCCCTACCCTGGATCAGGCCGAGGAGCTTGCCAGGACCGACACTACATTTGGCCATTGTCCTGCTGTTCCCGCAGTCCGAGGTGGCGATTGACCTATATGTACCACACATAGCAAGGGCTTCTGGACGGAGCGCTTCTCGGGCGTTCGACAACAAAGAGCCAAACCAAGCCTAGCAGGATTTGGAACCAGCGTGCGAGGATCTGGACTTGCTTCTAGCCATCAGGCTCCGCCGCTGGAGCAGCGGGATACCCAATATACGGGCCTGGAGATGGCAAAAGTTCAAGCATCATGCGACGAGCAGAAGCGGATGGCCATCCTCGCACACTTGCTACCCCGCAAGGCGGCCTTTTTCAACGCAGTCAGCCCAACGAACGTTCCCGGAGTTGTTAGCCGGAGTATTTCCTTCAGCAGCGCACTGGAATTGGCACTGCTTGGAACTATACCGCAGACCATCACGTTATACAATGCCAGCACTACTAAATCCTGGTGTTTCGGGTCGTGCGCTGCGCTGGAAGGAGGGATCGGCGTTATATCGTGTATGCGCGCTGTCCTCCCCTCGAGCTGCGCACGCATGTCCATGTTCGCTGTTCATATGACGGCAGAGCAAGGCACGGAACGACGACTCCAGGATGCGCCTCAGGGTTGGCAGACCACGGTTTTATGGCAATATTACTAGAGGACTGGACTGAGTTCTACGTTGCGCTCGATTCGTACGGAACTAGAAGCCGTTGGAGCCAGAAGGTGAGTCAGGGGACGAAGCAATCGAGTGAATCCCCAACTTGAGGCCTGGGTAGGGACAAAGACTACTTTTAGTTTATGCATTCTATAGTTGCTTATGGGCTCATATTCTTCTTCTCTTTAAAAGTTTCGCTCTGGACAACGCCAGAATCGGTCTTATTCCATCCTAAGTCCCTTGTTGCGTTGGACAATGACATGACCATACCAGTAGACTCTCCGACCCTCCGACAAGCACTATTTTCAGCAGGAGCTGCAGTATCATTCCTGATGTCAATGCGTGCACAGGTTAATGCGTTTGATTCTCACTAGTTCAAGTCGCAACAGCATGGACCCTAGGATTGTGTGGTTGAGAGAAGAGGATAGACAAAGTGCGAAGATGCCGGCCACAAAGTGATAAGATGATTGTCTGAACGGTAGAGGAGAAGGAGAGTTTGGGGATGAGGAGTGAAGGAGCAGTGCCAGTTAAGTAGGGGTGACTCTTTATACATCTTCAAGGCACATCCCTCCTGGCCAGGCTGTGGAGGTGCAGTAGTAGCAGAGTGACGTGCCGGCTGCCGCGGCGCCCGAACAGAGGAAGCAAGCCCTCGGGCTTTCTGAGCATGCGCTGGAGAGCACAGGTGTACAATTCTTGGTCGGAGTAAAGGGAATTGGCTCATAGACCGTGGCCTGGTAGGGGGCGGGTGAGCCTCTATCCATCTTAGCGCTGTTGTCTCCTGAGCCCAGTGCGAGTGACTCGGGCACTTGTGCCTCATCGAGCTTGCTCCACCAAGCCCTGTTTGTAAATCAAGTCGGGCCACGTACCGTCCCCCAACCGGTACCTGCCCTCGGGCGGCGTCTAGGTGTGGATGCGTTGTGGCTCGGTTGGTTCCCGCGGACTTGACAGATTAATATTGTGGTAGCGACGGCTCGGACAACGGGTCAATCAACCAAGTGCGCTTACATTGGCTGCGTAGAGACGCGGGATGAGGATGAACGAGAACAAGTCCTGCCGCATAGACTGGTCGTGCTCTCGGTAGGCTATCCTCCCTCGTCGTGGATGTCCTCATTGAGCATTTCCTCATGATTTTCTCCTCGTGGCCGGTCCATTGGCAGGCCTATTTCGCCCACCCCCCAAACTGTTCTATACTCAGCCACCCAGCGTAGCCCAAGATGAGGGTGAAGCTGGCCTCCCGGTACGGCCATCACAACGAGACCTGCCCCTCGCGCATTCCGAACGATACCGGTGGGCTCCTAGCATCTTACATTTTCGCTCCTCCTGACCTCTCTCGCTTTGCAACCAAAAGAGAGTGCGTGTGATGCACGTTGGGTATGGGCTCTCAGTCTTGGAGCCAGGCTGCCAGGCTACTCGTGATACCTAAGCACCATTTTCGCGATCTTGATTTTTAGTGCGAGTGCCAAGGTGCCTGGGGGGTAGCAAAATAATCGACCCCACCAACCCCACCAATTTGCTGTAGTTTTGGCTGAGAGCCATTCCGGATTTTGTTGCGACCCTGAGGGGTGCCGGGAA
Organism: Fusarium sp. NRRL 62610; assembly: GCA_013186425.2. Classification (NCBI taxonomy): domain Eukaryota; kingdom Fungi; phylum Ascomycota; class Sordariomycetes; order Hypocreales; family Nectriaceae; genus Fusarium; species Fusarium sp. NRRL 62610. Next base: position 20,967 of record JABCKE020000164.1, read on the forward strand.
ATCCGCGATTTTTAGCTCTAACGCCAAGACATCTCCTGCCGGGAGGGGGGTCTGCCATTTTTAGCGTAGTCTCAAGACCGGGGAATAGTCAGGGCCCGAACATCCCTGAACGCTGATCGTCGCGCTAAAAGTCGCGGTTTCTGCGGGCCTTCTTGGCATCAAATCCGTCTGATTGGGCACGATTGGTCTCACCCTCGCTTCCCTTCGATCAATACCTTAAGCACTGCCTTGATCTATACCTTGCCGTGAGGATTAGAGATTGTCGACAGAAAGATGATGATAGGTACGTCGTTGCCATTGACAGGCGGAGCTCAGAACCTCGCATAAACCCATGTTCTCCTGCGGTTGCCTTTTTTGTTCCCTCGTCTTAATCCACCTTTCAATTCTCACCGGCCTTTTTTCTTCCCAGAAATTGCACCTTGTCTACTCCTGCGAACCAACTCTTCGACCGGCGGTGGTCCAGGCGGTGTGATTGCTGTCCAGCTCCAACCCACAGAGTGCGGCACACCCTAAACCGACCTCGGCTCTCTTCTCGCTAGCTCCCTTGTCAGGGCGACGACGGTCCGTTCTCATGGAGGGTTTGACAAGCCCCGATGCTATGACCAGGTGTCCCAAGCGCGTTAGGCTTGACTCTGAGTATGTTGGCGGCCTTCCTCCATGGGCGAACGGCTACGAGGGCAACGGTGACGACGACGGCAACAGCATTGGATGGGGCCCCCAAGTCTTTGGCTTACCTGCTGAGCCCTTGACACCAGCAGCTTCGCCAGATTCGACCTTTCACCGTGTTGAATCTACCAATCCTTCTACCCTACTGCCTCATCAAGGTGAGTGTGCGAACCATGTCAAGCTGTCCGCTCCTCTTCTACCTCTTGCATCGTCGCCTCGTCGCCTAGATCACTGCTCCCGATCAACAGCTTTCATCGATGGTGTGAAAGAGTGTGCGAATTGTGGCATGGCCTGGTAGACCACTGTGCTGACAACCGTCGCAGCCAAACCATGCTCTACTCCCGTCTCCCCATGCAAGTCTTTGTGGTCCTATTCACGAGCCCCTCACCGACTTCGACTACGACCATTACAGCCCAAACCAGCTTCTGGAACTGCCAAGCTTGACGCGGAGCCCCGGAGAGCCACATCGCCTGAAGCGAGACCCCCCAACGGTCGTTCCACTCTGCCCGAAGATTCGCTTGACGCGGAGCCCCGGAGAACCACATCGTCTGAGGCGAGGCCTCTCAGCAGTCCTTTCACTCTGCCTAAAGATTCGCCGGACATTATACATAAGCACGATCCCCCATACTCTCGACCAAGCTCCGGTAGAGTAGATGGTTACATCAAGTTCAATTGGCCCCCACCCAAAACTTCAGGATGGCTGCCAACGCGGGGGATATCATCTCGATCGAAGAAGAACAGTAACCAGGGCACTCCTGCCTCCGGGCGCCTGCCATTTTGTGGTAGTAAGACTGCGGTCTCCTGTGACCCGTCCGATATATCAAGTGGATCTACATCATCGGTGACAACCGACAGAGACCGGACATTTGTGTCATCAGGAAACATCACGAGTCAGCAAACATGGACCCAACCTCAGACCCGACCCGCGCAGATCAAATCGATGTTTCCGTCGTCGCATTCTGGACTTCAGAGTCAGAATGACGGATTTGACGGGAAGCTACGCACATTCTGTATGACGAAACGGTTTCCCGTTCGCCCCTGTTCAAGTGTCAAATACTGACAATGATGCAAGATCTGAACAATTGGTGTCCCGGAAGGAGCGTTCATGCCAAAACGAACCCATGGCCCCTAATTCTAACGCAGGCATGGGGGAACACGGCTATTTCTGATGCGATTGACAGCGCTACCGGGTGCTTGGCTGGTATCTATATTTACGATTACCTAGCAGACGAGCGCATCCGGGAAGCAGTTTGCCGTCGATACAGAATGGCTGCTGAGTGTTACCAAGAGCTACTTAAAGACCTAAAGAGCAAGCGGCCTGGGGAAGGAGAGGAGTTTGTTGCCCTCGGGGTCGTTCTTTCCAAAATTCGTGTAAGTAGTGATCCCAAATCACTATCCGTCAACTCTCACGCCATTGTAGGAGCTCCAGGTCCAGCACCGCCATGGAACATCTGACTCTCCATCCTGGCTGGAGGGCTACAAGCAATTCAAATCCCTTCTGCACCAGACAAATCCCGGTGGTCCGTTTTGGGAGAACATGGCCGTCCAACGCAGTCACCTCCGCGATGCCTTGTCTGTCATCGTCGGCCGCGGCCTGATCTTTTCCCAGCTACTAGCCCCTCTCCCCGACGCAGATCTACTCAACCTACCGGAACAGGCCACGGAGTTTAACTGGCTACTTTTCGGAAATGAGCGAGAGACGTTGGAGATTAATGGCGAATGCGGGTTGTCGAGGCAGCTATTGCATAGCATAGCACAGGTGTCGTATTGTGTCAGTTGCCTTATGCAAAAGCCAGAGAGTATTGTTTTCCAGATGACACCGAAATACCTTCTCCGTGGGCTCGAGACAACCCGGCAGTGGAGCCATGGGCATAAATCCTGGGAGATGGCCGAAGCAAGTCCTCAGCCGATCGAATGGATTAGATCCAGACCGACTGTCGTGATCACCGAATCAAAAGTAGAAGTGGCAGTGGTGACAGCTGAAGCATGGAGGATCGCAGCAATAATATACCTTTCTTGCCGACTTCTCAGGTAAGGACCGAATGAGACCTGCCGAATCAGTATACCTCTATTACCTTCGCTGCCTTGGCTCAGAAGCCCACGGCGCTGACAGAAACCTAAGATTGCCCCGAAATCATCCGTCAGTTGTCGGCCAAATGCGTGACCTCGCGAGATGCATTCGCATCATACCTACGTCAGGCCCGTGTTTTACAGCACAAGCACCCCTCCTGCCTGTATTCATGTTGGGTTTGGTCGCCGTTGACCCCGAGCACAAGAAGGTCTCGCAAGAATGGTTTGAGCAAGTCCTCGAGGAACCGGTTCGAAGTGTAAGTGGAGATGTGTTTGCACCCATGACGGGTTCTTCAAGGCCAAGATGCTAATGAGCTTGGATCAGAGCGTTCCTTTCTTGTTGCAGAGTCTGACACGCACCTGGTGCTGGATCGACAGTGATATCAAGATGCCAGCCCTTCCAGGGGTTCTACCAGAGGCTATTTGTAAGAGGGATCCCTGGTGGGAAAAGCTCGTAGTAGCTATTACCGAGAGAGAGGGGGGGATTCTTTGCGTAGTATAGCTGTATTTATTGAGGGCTGGCGACGTGGAGAGCCAACTCACCGACTACCTGCAAGCTTCGAGAAAAAGAATGAGAGAGCCATGTCAACAATTTCACTGAACATGCGGGAGGGACTGGCAGAATCGCTTTGTTTTCCAGGATAAACTGCAATCGATTTTAGAGGAAAACCAGGTCTTAACATCGCCCTGCGAGATATCCCGAGCTTTCCATCAGCGCTTTCGCAACCTCGCTTGAGAGCGAGGGTGAGTGATCCAGCGAGAGTTCGGATGTTGCACCTGAGGTGAGTGGCGCTTGGGTGACCGGAACGACCGGGAAATACTGTTGCTGTAAGTGCATATGAGATGATACCGGCTGCGTTAATGGAGGATGGATTGTCTGGTCGTATACAGGGCGATGTGAGTAAGCTGGCTCTGGCTCCCACGGGGAGGAGCTGCTCGTTGAGACGCTAGCAATTGGGATTTCGCGACTCTCATGTGGCAGCGCAACATGGGGGACACCGGGATCGAGAGGAGCAGGTCTCCTGGGCGCTATAACGTCCTGGAGTGACTGAACAGCCTCGCTAGGGTTTCTCGAAGGGGAGTGAGGGATTGGCGTCGGGTCGGTCTGGGCTGCCGCGCCGCTGGTGTGCAAATAGTGAGAAATGTACTCGTCGGTGATACCGTGTTGGTTGAGGAGGGCGCGAAGCTGACGGTTCTCCTCAGCCACCCTCCTGGCGGCCTTCTGGACTTCAGAGGATGCCTCGACGCCCTGGAGTTCGTAGACTCGGAGGCGTTGCTCGAGCTCTTGGACATACTCTCTTCTGCGGGCTCGCGACCTCCTTTGGCTATCCCTTATCTGGGCAAGATTGGCTCTTTGCTGTAGACAGGAAAATGCTAATATTCGAAAAAGGGTCGAGGGGAAAGGTCGAGGCTTGGGCTAAGACAGGCCACATAACGCCGGCGTTGACATTTAGCTGTATTGTGACTTGACAGAACAAGTAGTGCAGGTTTCGAGAGGTGGTCAGCTAACCCTGGGGATCCGGGGTTGGATGCTGAAAGGTGCTGAAAGTGGAACGAAGAGCAGACAGGCCTGGGGATGGTGACGCCTTTTGCATTAATCCGAGGTGTTCTGTGACAGCCCTGAAGATGTGGCTGCTTATTAGTCCTGTGCATGGTGTCCACCAACCATGGTTTGAGGTGGGAGAGGAGACAATAAGGCTTGGAGATCAAATGAGACCCATGTACAGCTTGTGCAAGTGGCAACGGCAAACTGCCGCAAGGATCGGAGTACCGTCCGGCTTCTCCGGCCAAAATGAGACAAGGCGAAGTTAGCCATAACTTCGACCCATCCCCCACAGCTCAACAGAGCAGCGTCAAGGCCATAAATGCAAGACAACCCACTGTGGCTTAGGAGCTGCAATCGTATGGCCTAGGTTGAAAAAGCACACAAAGACACACTGCCGTGATTGAGCAGCCACCGTGCGCCTTGAACAGGGTTGAAGATCCACCGCGTGTGGTGATCAAGATGATCAGTTTCATCTACCAACGGCCGCTTTGTTGCCAGCCTTTTCAAACTAAAGCGAGTGTGGCCCTGAAGAGGCAAGGATTTGTCTTTCACCCGAACCCCTTGCATAGAATGTGTACGGCCAAGCCTACTGCTACAGGGAATACAAGATTGTGCCCATGGCTGAGTGAGAACCAGACTCCGGGGAGAGCCAAAAGGATGCAGCATCCCATAACAGAGGAGGGGCCACACGCCCGGTCGCTTCGAGGCAACCGGCTCAGCGGCAATCTGTCCAAACTGACCACCTTTTTTCTTCTTTCTTCTCCGAGACAAGGCTTTCTGCTCTCGTGGTAAAATGACACTTTGCCAAGGTAGGTTTCTCCTTTCAATGTGGAATCAATGCAGAATGTTATTGTTGTTATGTTAATGGAGTTTTCTATCTTTTTGTGCATTTATACCCGTTTCCTTATCTCACTTTGCCCCCGCTCCTATGTGAATCGCACTTTTGTTCTCGTCTTATCAACAAATACCTGGTGAATGACGACGAGTGTAGATGATACGTTTGAGCGGCAGGATGAGGCTCAACTGCCATCACCGACCAGCTTGGCCTGTCAACTTGTGTGTTGCTTCGGTACAAGCCCAGCTGAGATCAATCATCTCGAAATTCCAACAGAAGTCGATGCACATGATCAAGAAATTAAGGTCTGCGATTCAACCACCCCCTGTTTGTCTGTCTCGCTATTGCGGCTACCTTGTGAAGCCGTCCCCTCCCACCCTTTGCGTAAACGAGGCTCCAAGGGACACGCGGGATTCTATAAAGTACTTGATAAGTCTCTGAGCTCTTGTTTTATTCACTTCATCTCTTTATCGTTCCCCATTGCCCGTCGACTTTCTTACCATCACCTCGGCCATCATTGACCCACAAGATTGACAGGATTGAGACAGAGAGCAACTCGAGAAACTCTTCCCCCTTGACACAACAACACTCTTCTCCTCCCCTTCCTCAATCCATCCAAATTTTTTGATCGAGTTCCCATCGGCTGGCAAAGATGAAAGCGAAGCCCTGGAACGAGCATCGTGAGACAATTACCAGGCTATACATCCAGGAGAGGAGGACGCTCAAGGATGTACGGGGCATTATGAAGACTGAGTACGACTTCGAGGCATCGTATGTTTCTATGTTCCTTTGTCAACCTGAAAAGTGTGTAAGAGAAAGCAACTAATAAATAGTCGGCATCTAGCATCCGTTCCTATCGGGCGCACTTTGATTCATGCAAAGTTGGCAAGTACAACTGCAAAAAGCCCCGGCAGCGCCGTCGCCAGTCATCCAATCCGACCACCCTCTTGGGCCCCCTGCGCTCTCCTTCAGCACTCACCAGCTCCCCAGAGACCTCTGGCCCTGGATCTTCGCAATTCTTGAGCCGCGCGAGCCTGCGCCCCTCAGAGCAGCAGCCCTCCCTCCCCGCCATCCAACAACC
>JABCKE020000169.1:0-18659 GCA_013186425.2 Fusarium sp. NRRL 62610
AGATGCAATCGCGGGCAGGCAAGTCAGAATGGATCAGTACCTCCTTGAAAAAAACACATTGACAATGATGATATGAGCCGATGGGTTGATCATGGCTGAGCCGTGGATGAAATTCCATCCTTTCAAATGGTCTTTACAGGAATGCCTGCCCGCGATTGCATCTCGCGACAGTGGATAACGGGCTGTGGGCAAGGTTTGTTGTGCTCCGGGACACCAGAGGAATTACGACAGATGTCAGTCAGTAGGTAGGGCAGCAAGCAGACGAGTCTGGTCGTATCACTTGAAGAGGCGCTTCGAGTGCCCAACATCATGCAATAGCTGAGAAAACATCCTGGGGAGATCCTGGGCAAAAGTGCTGCAGGAGGTCTGGGTCTGACCCAGGCTTGGCTCAAAAGTGACTGGTTACATAATCATCTTTTCTCTCGTCTCGAGCCTGCATGGAAGGCACCACACAGGAGGTCCCTGAACAGGGCCTGAACAGGGGGGCACACACATATTGGAGGTGTAAGGTAAGGTACTCATGCTTGATGCTCAGGTTGGTCTTTTGATGCTTCGCTTGTCCAGAGTTTGTACTCTCTTCGGCCCGCTTGTGGAAAAGACCAAGCGGTCGGTGTCTATCCCGAGTGTACAAACGCGAATTGTTGCACATTGATTTGCCTGCACTGTAATTGCAATTGGATGACAGCGGCAGCCAGAGCCATACGCAGGAGAGCACAGTAGGATAATTTTCTTCCCTCCTGGTAACAACCTCCACAGTCAACTCCCCCCCTTTGCTTTGACTGGCCGTCCATCGTATGCCGCTGGAAATCTGCACTTTCTAGTGGCCCAGGCTCCTTCAGTGGTCCTCCACACCCGCCTTTCAGCGGCCGTCCCGTCTTCAGCGGGTGGTCATCTCTCCGTCTATTGTCAGGGCAGCGCCCGTCCCTGACCCCATCCAGTCCCCTGGGCTCTAAGCTCTCACTGTGCGCAGGCCCTCCTTTGTTACCTCCCGTTCTGTCCTGTCTTGAGGTGTCCTGCTGCTGCTCCCCTCCATCCAAAACCCTTCTTCCACTAATCCTCCGTCATCGCATCGCCCCGTCTTGCGCCCCGGGCCGCCTTGGTTCCATTGTCAGATTGGCCGCCGCGTCTTGTCTTTTCCTCTCCTTCGTCTTTCGTTTGCCTGATCGATCCCGTCGCTTTCGCTCGCCTCCATCTCGGCCCTGTCCTCCTCAACCATCCCTCCGCGTGCCCATTCTCCCGCCGTTCGCCTGGCCTTGGGACCCGGGCGTCACAGGGCGTTGCCTCAACCTCCCGGTTCCGATTTCGTCTCACTCAGTCACTGCAACTGCAAAAAAACACAGACGGCCCAGCACCAACAGCCCGCGGCCAGAGTCAGCCAAAACGGCGTACCACCACCACCAGCGACCCCTCCTCCTCCTCGGAAATCTCCCCCCCATCAGCTGGAGAACAATGCCTTTTACAACACGACGATGAGCACCGAGACTCCGTTTTCCTTCTGCTGGTCCTCTTCGATTGATTCTGCTTCTTGATTTTTTCTCCCGATCCCGTCCTGTCCTTTCCTTGTTCCTATCCATCGCCTTGTCGTCACCGCCGCAGCCGCAGCCGCAGCCTCAAAAAGTTGCAGCCTCATCTCGCATCTGGTCGACTGCTGCTTTCGTTGTGCCTGTCTCATATCTTGCCTTTCTACCCACTGCGCTCTCTGGGTTGGCTTTATAGCCCCCATCGCCATCCATCATGGCCACGGCCCAAGTGTCTCCTGATCTTCCAAAGCCCTCTTTCGCCAAGGTAGCTTGCCGCCCATCGTCCCGTCTCTCCTCGCTGCACATGGTTCTCCTGTCTCGAGGAGGGAAATCCCGTCATTTTTTTTTTTTTTGACGCGACTAATTTGTTCTGTGCAATAGGTTGCCGCCTCCGTATCAAAAGATTCCGCGCCTCCTGCGCTGCGACGGATAGCTACCCCTTCAAAAGAGCCCCCCATGGCCTCAACATTGCCGCCCACGTCTACCGCACCCGTCATTGTGAATGGCCGATCCGGCAAGGCATCAACTGGGAAAACGCCCTCGCCGCAGCCCCGAGTCACTGCCAACACGGCCGAGCAGAGGAGCGGTGTGGATAACATCGCGGGTTCCTTGAATGACTTGAGCCTCAGAGAAAAGGCACCTAGCCTTGTTGTCAACGGCAGCGGACCCCTAGCTCCTGAGCGACCGACGATCGTGACTGGCAGGGACAGCGGATCCGACGATTCTCAGAGGGCCGACTCCAGCTCTGAGCTTGGCACCAAACCTCCGAGTCTGGACGGAAAGAGCATCACCTCGGGAACAACCTTTGCACTCGACGAGAAAGAGTCTCTCAGGCCAGACGACAGCGCCAGTGTCAAGGCCGCCGCAGAAGACGACGATGCGTTCTCCATCCGCGGCTCTCTACTTGCTGGCTCACGCATGGGATCCGAGCTGGCTGCCAGGGCGCGAGGCAATCATCTTGGGGATATCCCAGAGCGTAGGCATCCCCAGCCCGCGCCAGGCGTTGTGGTTCAGGGTGTATTGACCCCTCAGAGCTCCTCGTCCGAGCAGCCTCCCGGCGCCCCTCTTGGTGTCGGTGGCTCTTCAGATGCCCTCAACGTCATTTATAGACAAGCGCCCGATGAAAAACTTCTTGAAGCCATGGCCTCGCCTAAGGATCGGCTCTTCCTGCTACGATTGGAGAAGCAAGTCATCGATTTTGTTCAGGATTCCAAGTGCGCTCTCATGTCCCACCTTATGTCGAGTAGTACTAACCCCCTCTTCTAGGGAACCCTATATGGACCTCCCACCGTCCAACTCATTCTGCAGGATGCTAACTCACAAGTTGGCTGATTATTACCATATGACGCATTCTTTTGAGCATAACGTTGGATCTGTGCGGATTTTCAGAACACCTTTTTGTCGAGTTCCTACGTCACTGGCGCTCATCAATCCGAACCCCAACACGTCTAGCAGCAGCACTCCGCCACCGGCCGTGCTGCCCAGGAAGATCATGCGGCGCGGTCAGGATAGCGAGGGCGGCCCAAGTGCTAGTCCCTCTAAGCCAACCTCTGAGACTGGCAGTGACTCCAAGGATAAGCCAGCAGCTGCCAATCAAAAGTTTGTAAATCGACTCAATTCACTAGTTACAGTCAAAACTAACCCATGGCTACCTAGGTTGACAAGAGAAGAGCGCGAAGAACTCTACAAGCTAGCTCGAGAACGCATTTTCGGTAGCTCGGAGGAGAACGTCACAGGTAAGGGATTGAAAATTGTCATGCCAAGATTGGCACTAACTATAAGTCTAGAAAACGATGGCGACAACGGAGTGTCAAGGGCCAGCTCCATGTCCGCCAAGGACAAGTCGAACCTAGGCAAGAGAGGCAAAACCGGCAAGCAGCGACGTGACGATTCCGACAGCTTCGACTCAAGGAATCAATACACAGCTTACTGGGGCCCTCAGCAACAGACTTGGGTACCCCAACCTCAGTACATGACGCCGCCCAACCCTCAATATGGTGCCCAAGGACCGCCACCCGCGCCGTATCAAGGCCAGATGGGTCCCGTCTATGCTCAGCAAGGCCCCGGGTATCCCGCGATGCCGGGTATGGTGCCTAACCAGCCCTATCCTCCATATGCTATGCCTCCGGTATGTTGTCCCAACTTGATGAGACTCGTCGTTTAGGCGTTAACGCCTCTTAGTATGCTCCTCAGGCCAACCAGCCACGCTACCCATCTAATGGAAGTCCTATGACCACGTACGGTGCTCCTGTACCCCCGACTGGACCGCAGCAACCCGCCTGGCAGCCCGGCTTTGCTCCCCCTGCCCAGTATCAACCCCAACCTAGGGGACCTGCCCCAGGCGGGCCTCAAGGACACATGGGGATCCCGTATGCGTTTGGTCAGCTTCCGGCAAACGCCAACCCCAATGACCCCAAGAGCCAGCACCCCATCCCAGGTAGCTACAACCGCAACCATGCCTTCAACCCAAAGACGCAGTCGTTTGTGCCCGGAGGCGGCATGGCTCCCGTCCCTCCTCCACAGCCACCATTCACTGCTCCCGGATCACATCATGGCAGCCCTCAGGTCGGATCGCCTCACCTTGCATACCCTGGCGGCTATCAACAGCCAATGCCCCAGCCATATGGAGGCGGGTATGGCATGGTGAGGCAGGGATCTAGCAGCTCTATGCCAGCATATCACTCTCCGCATGTGGCCCATGTTCAGCATGCACCTCCACCACCACCCATGCCACAGAACCCGCAACATATGGCTCCTCCCCAACCCCTCCCTCACAACCCTCCGGCACATATCCCTAACCGACCCAATATGACACAGGGGCCGAATCAGGCCTTCTCACATCTGCCGACGTACGGCAACCCGGCGACTCTACCTCAGAAGCCCGCCACTGGAATTTGATACTCATACACTACAAAAAAAAGGAGGGGGAAGCATCACATGGTGTTCAAAGGCGGGAGACCCATTAAGGCGTACACGGCATACTTAGCATCTTGGCGTTATCGGTGGATAGGATGGATGACATGAATTTGTAGGCTGCGGCCCAATTTACTAGATGAGTCAATTCCACTTTGACATAATTCTTCTTGGCAGGGGATGGTAGGGGTAGAGGTCATTGATACAAACAGACAGACAGACAGAACTTGGGGGAAAAGATAGTTTTATATGACGGTTGAATTCAGTTCTATGGCCCCAGTGTGCCATACCTAATTCTCAAGCCTACCGCAACGCCATGATTTTATTGTAACACAATAACCCGTGCCTTCATATCACATGCCTCTCAGGGAGGGATATCCTAGACTTTTTAGTGGTTGTCGTCGGGACATCGCTTTCTTCTACCCTGGGCTCCGATATCTAGAACCTCTCATTCCTCTCTCTTCCCTCTTACCTCTTTACTCGGCGGGCTCGCGGGGTTCCCGGGGCTCACGCTGTTGACCTCCGCCGCGACCGCCGCCTCGTCCTCCTCGCTTGCCTCCCCGCTGGCCACCCTTCTCCTCGGACTTGCCCTCACCCTCCTTTTCGGTGGTGGTCAGGTTGGCAACGGCCAGCCGCTGAGAAAGGTCGATCTGGGTACGGATGGTGTTGGCCAAGTAGCTGACCATGAGGACATCCTGGATGTGGTTGTTGAAGTCGTGCTCGATCTGCGAGGGGTCGACCTTGGGGGCCAGGGACAGGGCGTTCATGAGGTACTGGCCAATAGCGTTGTTGGGCTCCTCGTCCTCATCGAGGACACCGTTGATCCACTCGCTCGCCCGGTCGAGGAGGTTGATTGTCTGCTCGATAGATCGGCCAAGGCCCTCAATGTCGGAGACGAGGGGAGCTGTCCGTGACTCGGCATCCTTGGCGCTGGCAATGGTCTCGAGGGCGCTTCGGTCAGCATCACCGTAGAGGACCTTGTGGGGGACCTGGATGAAGAGGCAGCTGTCGGCAGCCCGCTCGGCGTTGACGGCGACGGGGGCGCTGATGTAGCATCGGGTCTGGATGTCCTCGCCGGGCTCGGTGGAGATGGTCATGTGGATGGCGGGGTGAGGGAAGGTGCCCGTGTCAGGGCTGCCGAAGAAGTTCTGGATGAGAGCGCTGAAGCTGTTGAGCTCGTGCGAGGTGGTGTACCAGCCGAGGAGGTGCTCGCGGGGAGAGGCCTTGAGGGTCAGGGCGAGCATGTTCTTCTGGTACTCGACATCGACCTCGACTTGGTCCTCCTCCTCAGTGTGAGGGATGGCGAAGCAAGAGCGGACCTCAACTTCAGTGCCATCTTCAGATCGGGTACCGACGAGGGCGCCGATGACTCGGGTGGATTGGGTGTCTCGGATGTCTCGTCGGACGGCGTGGTCGAGGATGGAGAGGACGGCCTAGAGGACAGACAAAGGTTCAGTTAGCCAAGGCAGTCCCTTGCAGAGGATATCCAGACGGGTTCAAGATGCATATATCGAGGCGCCGAGCAGAGAGGGGTTATCGCAATCGTACCTGAGGCTGGATGTTGACAGTGAGCGGGGCAAGGTTAGTCTGGAGTCCGACGGTATTGGGCGCCAGAGGCCTCGCGAGGTGGATGAAGCTCTCGGTAGCAGCAGCCATACTGGGCAACTGATCTCGGGGCTGGTCGGGGGGGTGAGGAGGAGGATTGTGGTGTAGGTGGAGAGGAGAAGTAGGAGGTTAAACCACGAGGTTCAGATCTAGAGGCCGGGCCGGAGTTTCGCGATGCCGTCCAAATTTTGAAGATTTGCAGGTTGGTTTGGCGGGACGGGCGCTGGGGTTGTGCGCGCTAAGATTAGAGATAAGACCGGGCTTGTGGCGTGTGCCGAGACTGTGATCCACATTACCCCACCAAAGTGTGGCTTGTGATGGCAAGGCTGAGGTAGCCTCACAACTTTTTTTTTCTTGCAACCGCGACGAACATTTTTTTTGCAAGTTTCAAAGGTCGAATTTCGGAGCACCTTTCTTTGTTTTGAGGTAATTCAGAACTTGGTTAGACATTATGGCTCCCCGTGGAAGAGGAGGCAACTTCAGAGGCCGTGGAGGTCGGGGAAGAGGTCGAGGCGGTCGAGGTAGAGGAAGAGCAACAAGCCGGTTTGGACCTAATCGACGGTTCGATGGAGCTCGACTGGCGGATAATGACGAGTAAGTCTACCAAATGTTTCACTTTTATTATGCCCCTGATCAACTCTCATACTAATTCTCCTCTTTCCAGGTCAGAAAGCTCTGGTTCCGAAGCAGACTCTGCTCCTGAAGACGAAGTGATGGAGGATGTCGATTCAGACGCCGACGACGATGACGAAAATGAGCAAGCGTCTTCTAAACCCTACATGGCACTTCTACAGAGCTTTACCGAAAGCAATGCGCCCAAGGCCAAGCGACGGAAATTGGAACACCAGGAAGCTCAAGCACAACCCGAAGAGTCTTCGGATGACGAGGAGGCCGATGAAGCAGAAGAAGAGAAGGATATTGACCGAGCCGAGGAAGAGCCTGAAGACCAAGACGCCGAGGAACAAATAGAAGACGACGATGATTCAGAAGATGAGGACAACCTAACGGATCCCTTCGACACGCACTTTGCGCATCCCGACGACACGGTCGCAAAGAGAGTCAAGGCAGTACAAAAGGGGGAGTGGGCGACCAAGAGGGCCTTGATACAGAATCTAAGGGCTACCCTCACATATCCCAACTCGGACGCAGGGTCCGAGGTACCCAAACCTATGGCTGGTTTGGAAGGCCTCAGCCTCAAGCAGAAGCTCAAGGAGACGGCAGCTCGCAAGATTGGCGAGTTCGATGCTGCGCAGCGCGCGTTTAGCCCCTTACTCTTCAACTATAGCGATGTCTTGCACTGCGACCGCACCGTTCGGAACTCAGATTCTTTGCGGAAGCTGACATGTCTTCATGCCCTCAACCATGTATTCAAGTAAGTTGCCCAACTACCAGGACTAAAGTTCCAATCGCTAACTCAGGCAAGGACCCGGGATCGGGTCATCAAAAATAACTACAAGCTGGCCAAGGAAGGACAGGATACGGAACTGGAGCTTCGAGACCAGGGCTTCACCCGTCCCAAGGTGCTCTTCCTCGTCCCCACTCGCAACTCGTGTCTCAAGATCGTCAACATTATTCGCGACCTCTGCGAGTCAGACCAGCAAGAAAACCGCAAGCGCTTTGAAGAAGGCTATGTCGATAAAGAAGCCAAATTTGGTGAAGACAGGCCAGCCGACTTCCGAGATCTCTTTGAGGGTAGCGATGACGACATGTTCCGTCTAGGCATGAAGTTTACCCGCAAGACGATCAAGTACTTTGCGCAGTTTTACAACTCGGACATCCTCTTTGCCAGCCCTCTCGGTCTTCGAATGGCCATTGGATCTGAAGAGGACAAGAAGCTCGACTTTGATTTCCTGAGCTCAATCGAGATGGTGGTTGTGGATCAGGCGGATGCCCTCCTCATGCAGAACTGGGAGCACGTCGAGTTCATCTTTGAGCACCTCAACCTCCAGCCCAAGGACGCCCACGGCTGCGACTTTAGCCGTGTAAGGAACTGGTACCTGGAGGACTGGGCAAAGTACTTCAGACAGACCGTCGTCTTGTCTGCCTTTAACACTCCCGAGCTCTCAGAGTTGCTCAGACTGCATTGTCATAACTGGGCCGGAAAGGTCCGCCTGCAGCCTGAATATCCCGGGTCACTATCACAGCTCGGCGTCAAGCTAAAGCAGACCTTTTCGCGATTCCAGTCTAGCTCGGTTGACAAGGACCCTGATGCCAGGTTCGAGTACTTTACCTCGGCCATTGTGCCTTCACTGGCCAAGCGGGCAAAGGATGCTACTGGAACCCTCATCTTCATCCCCTCATACCTCGACTTTGTCCGTGTGCGCAATTACTTTGCGACTTCGTCCGCTGTTGAGAATGTTACTTTTGGGGCAATCTCAGAGTATGCAGATGTGCCTGAAGCATCTCGTGCACGCTCTCACTTCCTCAACGGCCGCCACCGCGTTTTACTGTACACTGAGCGAGCTCACCACTTCAGACGGTATCAGCTCCGCGGCGTGCAGCGTGTCATCTTCTACGGACTACCTGATAATCCCATCTTCTACAATGAGATCGCGGGCGGGTACTTGAGCAAGAGCGAGCAGGACATGAGGCTCGAGCCTGGTCAGGGGAGTGTCAAGGTTGTGTTTTCCAAGTATGATGTCATGAAGCTGGAGCGCATCGTGGGCTCCAAGAGAGTGGGCAAGATGATTCAGGAGCGCGGTGATACCTTTGAGTTTATATAAATGGACATTCGTTGTCCCTGGGGAGTGTAATTTGATACAGCTCTGGCACAGACAGACTGTCGAGGTATTCGTCAATGGATGGATTAAAAGCACAATGTGTCATGATATAGTAATTGGTACAGATTTTGTACAGAGTTTTCATCCCGCTCGTCAAAATGTTACAACTCGTCTCGTCTCCATCATGAGCTCTTTGGTTGTTGTGCAGCCTTCCTGACTGACTCTGGCACAATGCCCGCCGCCATCTCCCTAGCCTTCTCGGCGTTCTTATCCGCCGCCTTCTCAGCCTCGACCTCTGCCAGGCTGCTCTCATCTCGGAGTGGGTTGCCATCGCTAGCGGCACTGTCTCCTTCGACCTTGAGGAGCAGGAACTTTTGCACCATGTCCTCAAAGGGCTCCTTGCCGCGGAACTGCGTCACCTTCTTGATGTTGGTCCGGGTGACGGGGGTGTGCTCCTGGCCGAGCATGCGGTCGCGGGCGACCGTCTTGGCTGTCATCATGAAGCGCGAGTCCTTGGGGCCGTCGACAAACTCGAGGATGGCGCTCTCGCCCTGGTCGTAGGTGTTCTTGGATTCTGTGCGGACGACACGGGTGTAGCCTCCCTCACGGGTGAGGTATCGGTTCTTTAGCTCTCCCATGAGCTTAGGGAGGAGGACGTGTGGTGTCTACAACGGAGAATGTCCTATCAGCATCATGTCCCTTGCAATTGATCCGACAATAATTCCCCCTCATGTCGACGTACGTATAGGATGCCCTGTGCTGATCTCCTTGAGGGCTCATTGTCCTTCTTAGCCAGGGTAATTAGCTTCTCCGCCATGCGCTGAGCCTCCTTCGCCTTTGCATAAGTGGTGTGAATGTGTTCGTATTTGACGAGCTGGGTGACGAGACCGCGCAACAGGGCCATTCGAGCCGCAGAGTTGCGGCTCAGATGCCGGTATTTGACGGTACCACCAGCCATTGTAGCGGATGGCTAGAAGCGCGGGGTCGTAGAGGTACAATTCGGTTCGATGAGATTTCAATTCGAAAGGGATCGGAGGCCGACTTTCAGCTTGTCGTGGTTGTGCACGTGGGCGGCTCCTCCGATCTACCGCTTGCTTCTCTTGGTGGTGGGTGGTTCGTTTGGTGGTTTTGGCAGTGGAAATTTTTGGGCTTGGAATTTTCGGAGCCGGCACGTCTCGTCTGCCGAGAACGGCAAAGAGAGACAGATCCAATGGAAGCTACGTCAAACCCACCACCAAACCTTACAACATCCCCCCTCAAAGGGAATTAATTGCACGCGAATCCTGGGGCAATTGAGCTCGGGCGCGATATGAGACGTTGCATCTAGGCCTTGATCGACCATCTTGCAACGAATTGGCCAGTCTCGCGATAGCTGAGCAACCCGCAAATTGCCGCATCCCTCTCTATCTCGGTCTACCGGGCACAGATCAAAGCTCTAACCATGGGCTTCACCACCGGCTTTGTACGCGATTCAATTCATTTTTACCAACGAACGATTTAATACTGACTACTGTGAAAGACCGGCGGTGTCACCCTCACCCTCTCCCTCGCCTACCTTTCAGTTCTCGCCCACCAGCGCACCCGCGAGCAACAAGGTCAGGCCCTCCGATCCCAGGCCCTCGCCATCCAGGGCTTGATCGATCCCTTCCCGCCGCTGCCACCCCCTACACGGTCCGAAGTCGCCGCCGCCCAGAGGGCCAACGCTGTCGAGGTCGCAAAGGAGCGATGGAACACCGAAGTCATGAACGCCGTGCAGTGGGTGCAGCGCACCGATTGGGTTGAGGTGCGTGAGGGTCTCGAGGACACTGCGTCGCGGCTGTGGAGCCGAACCTTTGGCAGCCCTTCAGAGGGTGTCGAATCTACTATCAAGCCTATTGTGAAGGAAGAGGCTGCCAAGTTGGGCGAGGCCAGCGGCAAGGTCGCTGCGGCCGCGAAGAGTGCCTTCCAAAAGGTCAAGGCCGAGAGCAAGGAGTTTGCCCACGCGGCCCTGGATCACAGCAAGGACAAGGAAAATGTGGATATTGCGCAGGAGGACGGCGGCGTGGCGGTGCCGGTGCTATCACCCGTGGAGAGGGCGCTCCAGCAGCGCTTCGTCAAGCCCGACGCCGAGCAGAAGCAGACAGTGGAGGAGGTGCTCAAGGAGAGATACACGCCTATGGACAAGAGGGATAACACACAACTGAGGGGGGTGTAGGTGCGTTTGCATGCGTACGTGCGTGCATGTGTGTGTGTGTTGCTGACGAGCCGGTTTGCCTGATGATGAGTGGGCGTGATGCCATGTGGAAAAAAAATGTTGCTCGTTGTACATTGCTTGTGTACCACCATTCCCTAGAGTCACCCAAATAGAGACCAAGCTTTCATTCATGGACGTGAAAAGCTTGGTATGAACAACAACCCAACAGAGCCAGGCGCAGCATCACATCACGTTTGTGGCCCGGGAGGCAGCTAATAACGGTCTATAGTCATTTGATCACATCATGGAGTATATATCGGACAGTCTTGTCGTCAGAGAGGCTCCTTTTCATGCACAGCAGACAAATATAGTTTCCGATACTTCTGAAAGCCCCGAGAAACGCCCGTCCCTTCAACAAGACAACATCATGACCGACAAGATGACCAAGCTCAAGAAGTCGAAAAGGCCCAAGGACACCAAGGAGTCCGAGCGGGACGAGTTCAGGCCAAGAGGTGAGGAAAAGGAGAAGAAGGAGAAGAAGAAGAGACACTCGCAGCAGTCACCACCATCGGCGCCGCCGTGGATCTGGTGGCTGGCGGGGGGTCCCAACCAGAGAAAGAAAAGGCCGAGCCATAAGTCTAGCAAGGAGAAGAGCAGCAGCTCCAAGAAGCATTCCACGAAAGAGCGTTCCACGGATAAGAAGAAGACGACGACGACGAGTACGACCAAGAGGCACAAGCGGAGGGAGAGGAAGGACGAGAGCGAGGATGACATGGACGACGAGACGAACAGCGCAGCTGGTGATCTTGGGGTGGACGACGGTGAGAACGATTACGGAATGATGCCGAGCCAAGCTAAACAGAGCTACAAGAACACATGGATTGATGAGCACCATTCCAGTGTGGGTAGCAATCGTACAGACTACTCCGTTCCCGAGCACAACAGGGTCCAAGATTGGGCTTATAGCGATACCGGCAATACTGGTACTAACGGGGAGAGGGAGCTTGCGGCGAGGCATCAGGGGGGTTGTCCCCAAGGACCTCGTAGGCAAGACGACTTCCAACCTCCTGCTGTGCAGCACGACTACAGATCAACCAGCCAGACCAATACCCAGACGGACTCTACCAATACGACTCATCAGCAGCCTCTTGCTTCACAGAACGATACCAAGACCGTCTCTACCAGTGCGACTCATCAGCAGCCTCCCGCTCCACAGAACAACACGGGTCATGTCAATGAGAACCACGGTGCCCAGCCCACGATCCAGGAGGAACCCCCCAGACCCACTAGCTGTCAATGCAACACCGAACGTCCTAAACAAGAACAAAACACTGCCACAGCTGGCCGTGATACCGCCGCCAGCTCGGGTGACGGGTGCGGTGTTACGAACATGAAGGGAGATGAACAAGAGTCGAAGGAGTCAGTTAGTCAACAGGCGGCGCACACGACCTCCAAGAAGATAGAGGATCAACAGGTCAAGGAACAGCTCAAGGAACAAGCTACTGGGTCAAATGGCTCACAGGGAAATCAACAAGAGTCAAAGGAGCCAGCTAGTCAACAAGCGGGTGCGAATGAGCTCAGGGCGCAAGAATCTACAGACACGACCTCCAAGAATGCAGAGGATCTCCAAGTCAAGGAACAAGCTACCGAGTCGAATAGCTCACAGGGGAATCAACAAAAGTCAAAGGGGTCAGATGAATCACGAGTCAATGAGAATGAATCAACAGAATCAGATCAAATGTCATCTTGCACCGTAACATAACCAGCCTCCCAGTCATCGAAGCGCGACATGACGGTTTTGATGAGCTGGAAGACGTTGCCATCCAAAAGTCCTATTCCAACGGCGTGCGAGAAATGGAGAGATGATTTGGCACTATCACAATTTGGTGATTTGGCAGTAGACATCTCTGGAGGGCTTTGTGTCTCCTTGGCCAATCACCTAATGTACATCCAATACTCCAGGGTAAATCATAAACCGTTCCTACTACGAAATGACGATGTTCTACCTACATCATGCCGGTGTGGATGCTTGTGATTATGGTTCCCAATGAAATTGTGTGCTCTCTTATATCATAAAGCCAACCTGCGAGAGTCACGGTGGTCTTATGCTCAGCTCATTTCGAGCCGATCTGTAGCCCAAATGCCTCGTGTCAGCGACATGACCTAGACCAGCAGTTCAAGTTCACCACATTTCGTTTGGGTAGGACTGGATATCACCAATGGACCAAAACAAGTAATTCAACTCAATCGCGCTATTAGAATCAATTATAGACTAGCCAATGCTGTGCTTTGGGGTTGCTGATGCTGATGCTGATGCTGTGATTGTGACTCGAGGACTTGTATGCTTCGTACTTCAACCAACGTGGGAGCTGATGCTTGGTTTAAGGGAAATAAGGATGCAAAGGAGGTGCATATGCTTGGATACTCGACTAGAAATGAATATTAGGAATTGATACCACGCCCGTTCAACGAGCTTTACATATGCCGGCTAAACCTGTGTCATCGCTACCGGTGAATCTTTGTTAAGCCTGCTGAACTGACGAGCACCACCAAGACATCAGCGTGGTCGAAACGGCAGTATCTGGGGTTTGACTCATATCCTAATGACCGTACACGTGATGTGAGTTCAAATCGTTGGTTCGGCATGGACATGCTCATCTCGTGGTTATTATGGATGGATGGGTGCCTAATCATAGGTACTTGCTCTCAACGCTGCATGAGTGAGACAAGCACTCTTCACCTGTTCATCAACATCATGCTCTTTTCAAGCCGTCCATCAGGCCTCGAAGCCTTAATAAACAGACCGCGTCCGACCAAATGGCAAGAGTTCTGGTCCAACCCGTGCAAGTTTATAGCACGCTACATCTACACACACCGCCGCATCTCCCATGAGACCCTGGCAAACCCGGTGTCGATTGTATGCATATCAGACACGCACAATTCCCATTTCGACCTTCCTCCTGGCGATGTGCTGATACACGCCGGCGATCTCACGCAGTCGGGTTCTCTGAAAGAGCTCCAGGCGACCATATCATGGCTTTCATCCCAACCTCATCCTCACAAGATCGTTATTGCGGGAAACCACGACATATTACTCGATCAAGCTTGTGATCGCTCCGAAAAAGATGCAGAAGAAAGAGAAAAGCTTGACTGGGGGAGCTGCACTTATCTCGAAAACGAGATGATAACCATCACCTGTGCCAACGGCCGGCGCTTGAGGATATATGGGAGTCCTCTATCACCACGCCATGGCAACTGGGCCTTTCAATATCCTCGACCGCAGGACATTTGGTCAAGTACTATCCCAGAAGATACCGATATCCTTATCACTCACGGTCCGCCCTTAGGTCATCTTGATCTTATGAAGCTTGGTTGTCGTCATCTTTTGCGAGAGCTCTGGCGTGTCCGTCCACTGCTGCACGTATTTGGGCACGTACATGAAGGGTACGGGCATGAAAGGGTGCAGTTTGATCAGTTACAATATGCTTACGAGCTGACTGTGTCTGAGGGCGGTGGGATCTTGAACACGTTGGCGGTTATCAAAGAGGGTTTAATGTCACTCTGCAGGGCTGAGAGGGTGGCAAAGTGTCAGCTTGTCAACCCCGCCATGGTTGGAGGGCTTCGAGATGACCAGAGGAGAAAGCCAGTTACCGTTCTAGTGTAGATAGACAGACAAGGACGGTCATGGAATTTCATATGCCCAACCTGAGTTGTTGGGAAGAAGCAATGTCGACTTTGTGCGCAAGCCACTTCCTCACAGGCAAGACATTCTCGGCAACCGAATACGACAAACCCCATGTCTCACATACCTACCTAGTAGTCTAACAGCGGGGAGGAGGAGAAAGTAAGCAGCTCCCGGCCGAGGAGATGCGTGCAATGGGATCGTTCGATAAGCAACTGCTCCGTAATAGAGCATCTCCTACTCCTCCGGAAATGCTCGAATCTAAGCCGTCCGTGGATGCCGTGCGGTCGCCGTGCTCCCTCCATCCCCACCTGTTCCACCGTCCGGCAGCCCGGCAGAGGTCGGCAACAAAGGCGAGAGAGAGGAGCGGGCGAGAGAGGCGGGCACACGACCACACCAACAATTAGAAAGTCTGGGGCCGTGATTGGTCTGCGGAGACGACAGGTTTTGACTGCTGCATGAGGGAAAAAAAGCCTGCACGTTGTAAGGGGCGAAAATAAGAGGGACAAGCCAAGGAAGGGTTCCCAACATAAAGCGTCTCAATATTTCTCTCAACCCAGTCCATATCTTTCATCCCCTGTCTCAATAGGACCCCTCAGGGTCTCGCTCGCCTGTTACAATTGCCCAATCTGGTCTGGATGCGCGCCGGTACTCGCCGGTGCAGCGGTTTTTCCAGCGGACTCCTCAGCGGAGACCTTCAGTGGCAAGCGACAGCGATTGGAGGGCGTCACGAGCGCGGTGGGTGATCTCGGCTCCTGATTGGTTAGACGCCGGACATCCCGAGGTTGACCGATCTTGTGCCGGAAAGGCGTTTCCGCCGCGCCTTCCATGGGAACTGGGCTGGCTGGGCATGTGCAAGGAAGGAAGTTGCAGACGGAACCTGAGGAAGGCTTATGGCGACTCTCTTATTGGCAATTGCAAATCAATCCCGATCCTGGGCTGAGTCGCATCCATCCATCCCTCGGCCGGAGTTCATTTTTCACCATCCTTCTCCCTCTTCCTTTCTCACCGTTTTCTTTCCTCCATCTCTCTCCATTCCCCAAAACTTCAATTGCGTCGTGTGTCGTTCTTGCGCTGTTTCATCTCGTTCAAGAGATCCATTCTCCGCCGTTTCATCCGGCCGATTCCGCTATCAGAGGCTCCCCTCCCGCCGCCAGAGCTGAAAATTGGCCACCTGCCCTGCCCGCATCGTGTCATTGCTGCCGTCCTTCCCCCACGCCGAAGGAAAAAAACTGTTTTTTTTCGACCGTCAACCTTCTTCCTCACTCAACAAACTCTCCAATTGACACCGCAATCATGTCCTTCTCAAGCCTTGTTCAGGACCTGAGCCTTCGCGACACCAACGCCGCTCGCCGCCCTCAGATTCCAGGCCCACGCTCTTCCGTCTCCACTCTTGACGACCGAGCATCGCACATCTCGCGGGCCATGTCCTATGCCAGCACCTCCGCGACCAGCGTCAGCATCTCGGGCGATATCTCGAGCCAGCTTCATGGCGGATACTTTCACCCTCTGGCCCGCTCGTGGCAGGCCGAGCGTCAGCTCACCAAGGTAAGCGCTGCAATTGGAACCCGAGACAAGACATTTGCAAGGGGGAAAGCCCGCTAACTTGGTGTTTCTAGTCGATGCTCATCTACCCCATCTTTGTCACCGATGGCGAAGGCGACATGATCCTCGTTCCCTCTCTCCCTGGCCAGCACCAGCTTAGCGTCGACAAGCTGATCCCCTTCCTCGAGCCTCTCGTCCACAAGGGCCTGCGCTCAGTTATGCTCTTTGGTGTCCCTATGCGAAACGGCACCAAGGACGCTCTGGGCACTGCCGCCGATGACCCCGAGGGACCTGTTATCAAGGCCATCCAGCTTATCCGCCGTCGTTTCCCTCAGCTCTTCATCTGCTGTGATGTCTGCCTCTGCGAGTACACTTCCCACGGCCACTGCGGTATCCTGCGCGACGACGGCAGCCTCAACAACCAGCTGTCTGTTGACCGTATCTCGGATGTCGCCATTGCCTACGCCAAGGCCGGAGCTCACTGTGTTGCTCCCTCAGACATGAACGATGGTCGCATTCGCGCCATCAAGCTCAAGCTGATCGAGGAGGGTATTGCCCACAAGACTGTGCTCATGTCCTACTCGGCCAAGTTCTCTGGCTGCTTGTACGGTCCTTTCCGAGACGCTGCTGGATCTGCGCCCTCATTCGGTGACCGCAAGTGCTACCAGCTCCCCCCTGGTGGCCGTGGTCTCGCCCGACGAGCTCTTGTCCGAGATATCAATGAGGGTGCCGACATTATCATGGTGAAGCCTGCAAGCCAGTACCTCGACATTATCAGTGACGCCAAAGAGCTGGGCAAGGACCTTCCCGTGGCTGCCTACCAGGTCAGCGGCGAGTACGCTATGATTCACGCTGGAGCCAAGGCCGGTGTGTTTGACCTCAAGGCCATGGCATTCGAGTCAACCGAGGGTATTCTCCGAGCGGGTGCCACGATCGTTGTCAGCTACTTTACTCCTGACTTCCTTGACTGGCTCGAGAACTAAGCACGACGAACAAGATATATACCATGGACCATGACCTGCAGTGAACTGGTCGTTTAAGGCGTTGGGGGTGTTTTACTGAAAAACTTGGATTATATAAGCCGGGAGCCATGGATTGATTTACAGCAAGGGATTACGGGTAATGGGGTTTGTTATCGCTCTTTTTGATGACCGGCCCTCGTGGAGAGGAGCCTTGTAAAACAAAACAAGTGGTTGAGTTTAGACGGCTACAACAACGCTTAAGCCGATAGAGGCAAAACAGGAAATGCAACAGAATTATGAACATTCGTGGGAGGCCTCATAAGAAGTCGCGAGCAGCCGCTGTGTGATTGTGAGTGGTGAGCCGGGAAATGTTTGGCCCTCGGAGTCCGGCTACAACGGTAAAATCGGCAGGCCAGATGTTTGAGGCATCGAGTTGACGCCAAGGATGTGTTTCAACTGTCGGAGACTTGCGCTTCTCGTCGAGTGTGTCCGAATGACGTGATGGGGATGTTCATATCTTTATCAATGGTGTCAAGGAGAACCTGGAGAATTGTGACAGAAGTTGGTGAAGCATAATTCAGGTGAATGGCATGATGAAACTTGTGGTGAAATTGAGCGATGTGCACGAACAAGGACGACGGGGGGAGGGTCATGGAATAATGGGCATGGACGATATATAAAGAATACTCACTCAGCTTGATGACAGAGCCATGAGGGGTATAAATAGAAGTCATGAGCCGGCAGAGGACGTGGACAGGGGATGAATGGCTTCAGTTGTGGAGGTGGCTTGTATGCACGCACACCCCAGATAGAGGGAGGTCTATGGACGATACATGGATCACACTGCACGGTAGTGAAACCCGGGCGACGACACTGTATGAATGCCATCAAGAATTCTGGGTCCGTGGTCGTCGTCAGCTCATGTGAGCCGCCAGAGTCGTAGGGCTTCCCTCCAACTGGAGGCTGTATAGCTCCAGCTGTCTTGTCATGTACCCGCCATGTGGGTAACAGGGCGAGGGGGCGGTAGGGGGACAGCGCGACAGCCGCCGTATCATGGAGGGCAAGGGGAGAAGGGCTAAGCTTTTCTGTCTATGTACCTGTGCCTCTTTGTGTTGATGGCGTGGTTGGGCTGATGGGTCCTTGGCTGGGGGAACCTCGAGGATGATGCAGTAGCCGCCTATCAAGAGTGTAAAAGGTGGGAATGTCCCCATTGATATTCTTGCTCACGGAGGGGATTCGGCCGTGGGATCGCAGACCAAAAGTAGAAGGCCGTATCCCACGGGATAATACCCATAAAATTTCAGCTCAGGGCGGTGGAAGTGGTGAAAGTTCTAGACATATCATCCCTTGGCAAGGGTCGAACTATTTTATCTGTACAGACGAATTGAGGCTTTTGGCTGAGCTGAACAAGGGACGTTGGGGTCCAGCTGAAGGAGGAGTACACTTTGTTTTTCAGCCTCACCGTGTGTCAACGGCGCTTCCGTGTGGTGGCTTTCGATAGTGGCTGGGGAAACACATAAACATTTCACAACATTCAAC
>JABCKE020000172.1:0-16439 GCA_013186425.2 Fusarium sp. NRRL 62610
TCCTAACTCGGTAGAAAATGTTAGCCAACCAGATCGTCTGCAATGATAGATTAATCCTCTCGTATGACTCCTGGAAAATAGCAATTGCTTTCTCAACACAGGCCATGGCAACATCTGCCAAACCACCAGCCACGAGCGTCGGTTGTCAAAAGTGGTCGCGCCATCGGAAGGCCAGCCGACGCCTCATCCGAGTACCACGCCTTGGTGTGAGTAGAACCAACCACGTTGAGCAAGGCATCCCGATCTCGCAATGGCATGAGCCACTACGTAATGATGGGGTAAAGTGTACCGGCTACCGTCACGAAGAGCCTCTGCGCTGTGGTCAAATCTGGGGCTGACTTGAGTTTTGACACCCCTCGGTGCAATATCCGAGGCCGCCGCCGGCCGTTTTCCCCAGCGTCCCGGTGGGGGTTGATTCTCCTGTTTGACGTGCACTGGGCGGACCCCAAGATCGACTCTCAACCTTTTCCGAGCTTGTGGAAGGGAACCTGGGAGACTTTAGACCGGGAGCAGACAAGATGTGCAGTAGTGGACACATGAGCGTGTATCCAGACTTCCATTTCTAGCATGCATGTGCCCATGACGGCAGGCAGAGAGATGAGAATTGGGTGCTCGATCGGCTTGGCTTTGAGAGCCAGCAATTGCATCCCTACTACGGACAACGTAGTAACGAGGGATTGACTCGTGATAATGAAACCAGGAACCATTCTAGGGAGGGCCCTGTGAGGACTTCCTATCCGGAAACGCCAAGGGCAGCCAGGGGACCGACAGGCATGCGGAAGAGGGCGTTGTCATTAGTTTGCTTGGCGATCGTGCAGTTTTCCAATTGAGCTCGGGCCTTGATAGACCGACTGGTGAAGGGATGGTCAGACAGGCGGTTTGGGTATGCATGTAATAGGGCTGCATGCAAGTTGTTGCTGATGTTTTGTCAGGGTTTCCGCGAGGAGCAACGCTGAGACTTGAGCATCTCGGGCGATCGGATATGCGCAGCGCTTGCAGAGCCTCTGCTTCACACTCTTCTCCAGCGACATCGGCGGGTTTCCAGCCTCGACTATGTGGATGGACAGATACCAGATGGATACATCGAGATCATGTGGAACCTGTTAGTGGCACGATTCTGACCAAAAGCATGGACCCGTGCGTGGGCTTTGTCGAGCAGCTTTCCAAGTACAAGTCGAGACCAGCGAAAGGTCAAATAGCAATTGAGCCTCGGGATGCAATGTAATAACATGGTGCAAAGGAGAGGGGCGTATTCGATCATCAGAGACATCATTGCTCATGCTGTGTCGGATGGTGCACCGTAGCGTGCAGTCCAGTCATGGCGCAAGGAGCTGTAACCAGCAGCTGAAGTGAGAGCAGCGGCAATTGCAAGAATCGATATGTAACGCATAGCCAACCATGACTAGTAGAAGAAGTCAAAAGATGGGTCCTAGTTCCGAAAAATTGGTAAAACAAATGAATGTTCAGTGAAGTTGTAATTGTCTGCGATGAAAAGTTCCATCGATGATCAGGGCCCATCATTTTACGGAGACACACGTGGTGCGTGGCCGCGCCTGCCTCCTTTTAGAAAGGATCAATTCTCGGGGGAAGGCACGAATGGAAGGTCAACTGAGAACGTCTACGGCCTCATCAATAACCTCCATCACGAGCATCCATCCAGTTTACAACAATCTACCCAGTTCATACACGACTGCTGACTGTCGAATACCTGGTTGATGGATCCATGGGTTCCAAGTGACTCCATCATCTTCCGTTTTTCCATTTCTCTCACCTCATGGATTTCTCCTTGGCATATGTTCTCATAATCCCATATGATCGCGATGACAATCCACTTCCTCAACCACCGTCCATCTCGGTTGAACAGTCAGACACCGCCAGAGCCTTGTTGACAATGGACAATGACTAGCATCCAGCTTGAAGCGACAAACCTACCTCACGGCGAACCCCCACAGCCTACCTTTCTTCCCACGGATATGCCGAGGATAGATCCCTGTATCCCGCCTCTTTACGACGGCCTGCATGCAGTGACATGTTGGTATGAACATGGACCCGACCGAGAGTGCCAAGCTGGCCCCGAGCGGGCTGGCGGCCACCGAGCAAACTATAACAGGTATGGCCGTTTAAGCTTAACTGCTTCGCCCTGTCGCACACGCAATCCCAAGCTGCTCAGCTTGCCAGGTCAACAACTTTTTTGTTGATTTTTCCAAGACACAGCAAGAAAAGAATGGTCTCGATGCACATTACGTACGTGATCAACTTTGACAGATGGTGCCAGAACCAGCACCTCGACATTATTCGCTCGTATTCCGGTGGCGGCACCCTCAATGGATTGCGCCCACCAATGAATGACGTCGACCCCTCCCAGAGGCCTCACAACTCGCAGCTCACCACACGCATAAGCGCCGACAGGCGCCCTACTGCTTGACCATGATGGATATTTTGCGACCAACGTCCCCGTTGCGACAATTTCGTACCCATCTCTCGAATAGACCGCTTGCAACAGCCGCCGTATCATAAGCTATTTCATTAGCAGTTTAACGCATTGCTGTTGCGTTACCGCGCATCGCGCTTGTCAGGCACCATCTCTGGCCTGAGCGCCGTCATAAAACCAACCCCTCCATCTCTAACTTCGCGAGTTCCAAGCTTGGGACACTCTTCTACCCCTTCCTTGTTTTTAACAACCTGTCCCTTCTCCCTCGAAGAATCTGTATACGAATCTCTGTATTGGAAGGTCACAAGAGCTTAGCAGATATGACTTCGGGACACAACGTAAGTCGACTTCACTTTCAGTAGGCGCATCATGGTATCCGTCCATGACGTCTGCAACTCGCCCTCCTTTGGCGCCCCTTTCATACTAACACAGGTTTGAACAGGACCCAAAGCTCCTCTACGCTGTGGAGGGCATCAACGCCTACCACATTTCTAATGGCAAGGAGCGATCTCTCACCCGTTCGGGGCCGCAGACTCTGTCGCTGCTCATGGTCCCAACCTCGTCGGGCTTTGTTGAGCCCTCAGGGGTTCCCTCCGACGGCGAGGAGGACTTCTATCTTCACCTACACCTCCCTCCTGAGCTCGACCTCCCTTTGCCTGCCACGACTCAAATCTACCACCAACCACCCAAGAGCTATCTGATCCCCCGCTGGGATCTCGGTCCCGATAGCGGTGCCTTCACTCGAATCGAGTTCCCATCCCTCGACAGCAGATCGGGTGTCCAAGAGGATGTTGATACCTTCGAGACTATCCTCGCCCAGTGCACCGCTTTCCTCGAGAGAGCTCCTGCGCCCCAACCGAGAGACTCCAAGGCGGCCATTGCCAAGGAGCGCGAGGCTGCTGGCGAACAGCTTCCCGCCTACAATCCGGCCGATTACAACCCAGGAGAAGCCTACGTCCAGGGCAGCCATAGTTCCCATACCGGAGGTCGAATTGTGCTTGTCGATGAGGAAGATGGTAGTGTCATCGGAGAACTCACCGATACCTACCAGGTGGTCGAAGACAGCAAGGTCCGCCCAGGCTCCAAGGGTATGCTAAATTCCTTCAGCATGACGCTTGAGCTGCTGCTAACATGTTCCTAGAACCCGTTGAGATTTCTTTTCCTGCAGATGGCGGCCAGAACATTTCTGTGCAGCCTGTTTCGCAGGCATACATGGAGATGGAGATGCATCCCGCCTACAAAAAGTCGACGATAGTCAACAGCGCCTCCAAGGCATCCCGACTCATCGTTACGACATCGGATGTCGTATCCAGGACGCTGCAGAGCCAGGCTGACAGCTTTACAAAGTACACCAAGCCAAATTCCAAGCCTGTCACCTTTGCTCCATCTACCCATGACCGGATTCGTCGCATCAACAACATCTCCGACAGAGCTGCGACCTTCTCAGCGTCGACAGTTGGGACAATCGGAAACCTAGCTCAGAACTTTGGCGCAAGCGTCACTCGCCGTAAGGATGGACGGGCCAGAGGCTTTGACAAGGATGGGAACGCAATCGACACGTATAAGCCCGGTATGCTCAACAAGAGCTTGATGGCCTTCAACACCGTTGTTGACGGTATCGAACAAGCCGGCCGCAACCTGCTTACAGGAACGTCATCTAGCGTGACCACAGTGGTTGGTCATCGCTGGGGCGCCGAGGCCGGCGAGGTATCGCGACATCTGGGAGGTGGCTTCAAGAACGTGGGACTTGTCTACATCGACGTGACGGGAGTCTCACGTCGCGCTATTCTCAAGAGCGTTGCCAAGGGTATGGTTGTTGGTAAGGTCAAGGGAGGTGGTGAGATCATCGTGGGGGGTACGGAGAGCAACGCCGAGCTCATTGCTGCCCAGGATGGAAATGGAAAGGGTGCGCATAGTACTTATGGGGATAACGTGAGCATTGCCAGCGGCTACGATCCCAACGGCAAGAGGCCAGCCAAGGGCCCTTTCTGAGGAGAGGCTACGACTGTCAGCATCGCGGTTTGATTGGGAGGGAATTCTTCTTTTGCTGCGATAATGAAGGGTGAAGATGGGAGACCCAGTTGCATACGAGCCTACCTATGGATTTCTTAATGGCAGTTTCTACAAAAGAAACCCGAGAATTGAGCTAATTATTATCCTTCTGAAGATACCTACAAATCTGGCATATTGGTTTTGGAGTATCAACTGAGACCCCTTTATTCCTATCTTCATTGTAGTTGTAGTTCCATGTGCCATGAGGTCAGCCAGCATGAAGCTCAATTTGACGTCACGTGTGATCGCGGGGCAGTCGTACACTGACCGCGTCGCGCCAAGATAGCTTCAGCTTCAAACAACTTGGAGAGTCACAGTCCACTCGGAACAAAAGGCAGGACGATATGGCCAGGTGCTTTTTAGGTTCTTTAACGGAGTAAAAGATTGTCTGTAAAACTGCCGCACCCCATCCCTCTTCGTCCTTCGACTGTGACCATATCCTGGACCATCATACGGCGCCCTCGATGGGTCGCAACGACTTCGATATTAGGACTTGAGACGATCAACTTTCGATTAATGTGCCGCTTCGAACTAATTGGTCTCATTATTATTACGCTGCGCGATCTCCGCAATCGGAGAAAGTCTAAAAGGGCGCAAAACCGGTATGTTGATTTACATGGAGCCCAACCAAGCCTGGCATCACCGCTAACTATTACCATCAAGCTCCAAGTCATGCTCCACGAAATCCTCCTCTCCCTCTCGGGACACCCATCCCCCCTTCTGCGAACCGACACATCCCAGCCAAATGCCCTCTCCGGCGTATCCCCTGCCGAGCGTCGGCTCCTCGCCTCAGCCGCACATCTCAGCGACGTCCACGTCAAGCTCATCAGCTACACGGCCCAGATAGCCAACGCCCACCCGTCTACCATCTGCCGCGCCGTCGCCACGGCCATCGACACGATACATCTGTCGGCCTTTCAGCGCAAGGTCCTCGAGGTCGAGGCGAGCATCCTGCGGGATGACCCTGAGCTGGTGGGGGCGTACAATATCGTGCCGTTGACGGCGGTCGTGGGAGAGTTCAAGGACTGGACTAGGAGAATGGACTGGCTCTGGGAGATGGTGCAGTTTATGCTTACCAAGGACAAGAGGGGCGAGGTGTGCCACGGAGCCCACCTGATGGACCGACTACGACTCGAACTACAGAGCGGATATCGAGATGTGCAAGACACAGCCATGAGTCTTGTTACAGTGGCCGAGACAGCTTGGTTGAAGCAAGTATCGGCATGGATATTATACGGCAGACTCCCAAGTTTTGGAATCGAGGACTTTTTTGTGCAAAATGTCCAAGATTCTGACGAGGTTGGTTTAATCGATCCCAAGCATATGAGAACTATTATTGACTTGACCAGGAGTATATTTCACGGGCAAGCTTGTTACCCGCCTTTGTGACACCAGCTACAGCTTCTTCAATGCTCTTTATCGGAAAGTCACTGAATCACATCAGAGTCAGAAGCAGCGTTGACTCGGGACTACGAGGACTCGACCATCTGTCATCCAAATTACAAGAGTTGTCAAGTCTTTCTTTTCCGATAAAAAGCACAAGCTTCTCGAGAGCCATCACGGCTGTACGACTATCACTCTCAGAAAACACACTGCAGAAACTTCTGCCCTTGGCCAAGGTCACAGAGATGCTGCAGCTTCTAAGAGATTTCTTCCTACTGGGTCGTGGAGAGTTTGCCATGCAGCTAACCCACGAGGCGGATGAAAAGATACGCAGTCGATGGAGGAGAGCCGACAATCTAGCCTATGAAAAGGGCGACGGTCTCAAGAACGTGACGGTCAAGGAGGGTGAAGTCGCAGCAGTCCTCGCCAGGACCTGGGCTGTTTTGGCGTCGATGCAAGGTCAGCATGCTGAAGAAGATGAGCAGCTTGAACTTGCTCGAGACTTGCTACGGCTGAATCTCACAAAGGCAAAAACATCTACGCCTCTGGGCATTGGATCTGGCCTGAGTCACGATGCTGCAAACCTGTTATCCGAGTCACCATTTCGCAACCTCCTCTTCTCCGTTCCCTCTGCATTATCAGTTCAGATCCCGCCACCATTGGACATGGTACTATCACCCTCGGATGTCCAGATATACTCATGCATCAACGCCTACCTGCTCTCCATGCGCAGGGCACACATCAGACTTACCGATTTGTGGAAAATCACCTCCCTAAGACGTCATCATCCATCTCATCGAGGTGATCGAGACCAGATTATCATGCTCCGGAAACGGTGGACTGCGCGGGCGTCATCGATGCGAAGCTCTTGGACCACTGCCAGCGCCGCCATCTTTTTCCTCGCGGAGACAGAAGCCTATCTCCAGACGGAGATTGTAGCTGGGCTGTGGGAGGGCTTTAATGAGTGGTTAACTGCCAATGATCCCAAGCATGGACGATCAGGGGCGACAACACCAACAACCAGGCATGAAGATAAAGCCGGAGAGGGTGAAGATGACGACGAGGATGATGACGATCTATGGTTGCGTGAAGAAGACGATAGCCCTGCTCAGGGAAACGCTCACAAAACACCAGACTCGTCTCCTCCCCATGATCCTCAAACCCTCTCTACAGCTCATCGCCTCTATCTCCGCACCCTCATCCATCGCCTACTCTTAACCCAACCCACCTTTACACAGCCCCTGTACAACCTCCTCATCCACATCGACCACCTGGTTGCTCACCTGCACCGTCTCCACGCCATCTTCACCTCGATAGACCTCGAGACGGACGCGGGCGTAGTCGACGCCTTTGTCGACCTTGAATCGGAAGAGCGTGACGTCAAGCGCCGCCTCCACGAGATCGAGTCCCGCATCCGCTCCGGAATCGAGGACGTGGTAGCCGCCCTGCGCGCTCTCGAGTCCGATCCCGTCTTCGCGGCCGAGTGGGAGGGTGACGCTGCCGCTGCCGAATGGACCCCCGCTACCGAGGATATCGACGAAGACGAGGACCAGCGCGGCGGCAGAGCCCGAGACGCCGACGACGCCGAGGAGCGCGGCGGCTATGCGCCCTCTCGGGTCGGCGGCATCAACCGCCTCCTCATGAAGCTCGACTTTGGCACATGGTTCGGCAGAGCGGGGGATCAGTACGATGAGGATCGATTCTGACGTTTTTTCCCACTCTGTTCAACCCCTCCTGCGGCTCCGAAAAGAGTAGTAGGCAGCCAGGCTGGCGGGTGAGAGTGAGATGCAGGCTAGCAACGTTGATGCAGGCATCAAGGACGGACGTCGGATTGGCAAACCAAGGCACGTCTGCAGGATGTGAGGAATAGAAGGGACGGACTTTCTTCCCCGCGTCTCGAGCAGAGCCAATGTTGTGCATTTGTGGCGTCACGGATGGCACGATTCTCAGGTCCGGGGTGCATCTCCAGCTGGTCTGACAGGGAAGGGGAGGGCGTGTTGGTGTTGTATTTGACGCCGAGGTCATGGACCGAGCACTGAACCATTGAATGGATGAGTTGTCAAAAAGACGAGATCCATCGATCGTCCGTCCGTCATGCAAGTGTGAGTGTGGGAGAAATTTGCGCAATATTAACAAGAAATCTGTCAATTTCGCCGTTTCGTATCAGGTCATGATGGCGTCTCATCCAAGTGTGTACCTATCATGTGCGGGAGCTTTGCTTTGCATCTTAGCTCCAATCACCCCCCAAATCCAGCGAATAGTGTAATGTCGTCGTCGTGCCATATCCAGATTCATCGGACCAAGATCCGGGGTAACAAGGAGAAAACCCATCCGGGGTAAAAGAGAAAGAAAAAAAAGAAGATACGCCAAGAAATACTCAAGTCAGATCGAATCCCGGGGTTTCCCGCCTCCCGTGGTCCGTCATCCATATCCATATCCATTTCCATATCCATCCTTAGAAACTCCCAAAACACCTTCGCATGCCATGATACCGTTTGGGGGACGTTTCCCATGATCCCGTAAATGCCCAATCACAATGCCTCCAAGAACCATCGCCAATAACCCGTGGCGACGGTGAAATAGACAATACCAATAAATAACAAGGTCGCCATACATGTATGTGTATAATGTCGTGTGTGACATGAAAATCAAAAAGAGAGATGAAATGTTAAGACAGGAAAGAAGAGAAATTTTGGTATCGTGAACTCGAGGCAAGGAGTGGCGCGCACAACGTCCTTTTTTTTCCGAACGAGAAATAATAGCTTCTGTCGTAGCTTTCTTTGCTTTAGAAGAGATATCGTTGCCAAATTTTGAGGCAAAATCAATCTGCGAGCTGATACGAATGTAGGTAGATAGGTGTAATCAATATGCGGCTACAGGCTTGCGACCAAACCGTAGTGATCCGCGGCTCGAGGAATGCTCCTCTGAGTGTCGGCGTTGGAAGAAGCTCTGCATGAAGGAGCGTGGATTTGACTGGTTAAAATCACCAGTGCGGTTGCGGATGGCACGATGTGAAGGCTTCTTGGCCTGCCATCGCTCCTTGATGCAGTCGTCGACAAGGGAGATGAGACCGGTGGCGATAATGACACTAAACATGTGGGTTAGCCAGGGGCTTGTCATCGTCTAGGGTCCCAGATTACTTACTCGGCCACGTCGGTAATGGCGTCAATGATGCTGCTGTCGCTGATCCACATGTAACAGGGGGTCACCCAAGCACCAGCCATCTCATCGTCGAGAACTTGGTTAGGGCTGCGCATCTCGGGCACGATGTGTGCGACAGGAGCACCGTGGCCATCTCGCACAAGGTGAAACGACACCACGTTCAGGTTCTTGTCAATCACACGCTTCCAGGCGTAGGTGTGTCCCCACCACTCAAACTCGTACCGCTTGTTCGTCCGTCCTCCTCGTCGGGCAATGTCCACGCGGGCGTAGTTGCTGAACTCGAGCTTGATGCGGTTGGTTGGCACCATGCGTGGCTTGGCCTTGGTCAAGGGCTGCTCCGACGTCGTCGAGTGATGAGAGCCAGACCATACCGAGGCGTTGTCAGCAGAAGCAGCAGACGTGGTAGTGGCGTTGCCATGCTTAAACATGGACTGTGTTCCAGAGGTGGTGCGGTGGAAAGATGTAGTCATGGTGCGGACAGCCGAGCTCATGGAGCGTCGCAGGGCTGGGCGTGCAGCAGCCACGGTGCCCGTAGGAGCTGGAGCATAGGCGCGCTTAGCATTGCAGACTTCGCGACCAGAATCGCGACAGTAGCGGCGCAGGGAGAACTCTCGTCGGGCCAGGTCGTGCATACGTAGGTGAAACAGCTGGACGGCGAGAGACCGGCGGCCGTGGCCAAAGGGAACAACCGTGTCGACACGGAGGTTCATGTTGCCGTCCGAAGTGCAGTCATCGTGACGGACAGCGAGCCGATCGAGCGAAGGAAACAGGCGAGCAAAGTCCTGAGGCGTGGATGGCCGGCAAGGGCGTTCGTTGGAAGTGCCACGATATGGAGGCAAAACTGGAGGGATATGGAGAGACTCTGGGTCAGACAGGATGAAGTCCTTGTCCGCAGGCTCGCCCTCCACGTCGTCCTCGTCCTCGTCGTCATCACCGCTCTCTTCGTCGTCGCTCTCATCGTCCTCCTCCTCCTCTTCTTGCTCGTTTGTGTCAAGATCTGCCTCTCGGCGCAGGGGTGCCATCTCGGAAAGGACGGAGTCATATGTGGCAATCGAGGACGAAGTGGTGTTGAAGAGCAGCTCGGCAGCTGCTGGGGCTTTCATGGTTGCTGTAGGCTTCTTGTTGTCGGCCACATCAAGGGCCTTGGTATTTGAGCCAGATGCTGAGTGGAAAGATGTGGGAGCGGTTGATTGAGAGGCTTCTGAAAAGTACGAGTCGCGAAGGGAGTCTGACTCGGAGGGGGCGGGAGACGTGGTGATGACAACCTTTCGTTGCCGCCGTGATGTCGAGTCGGGCGTCATTGCCATAGGTTATGATACAGTATTAGGCGTTTGTCGAATTCGTAGTAGGTGACAATTGTCGGTCAAGGCGTTCGTGTAAGTGAGGTTGATGTTGAGCAGTTAGTATTATGCTCTCTTGATGTCGTGGTGTTGTAGTCAGAGGCTTGCTGGTGCATAACAAGAATGAATCAGCCAGACAATGTTGTATTGGAATGACAACCTCGGAAGATCCAGGATCAAGATATGGGAGGCTGTCAAAAGATATATATCTTTAATAAAATAAAGTCGTCTGCCTTGGTCTTCGTAACGAGACGTTGACGGGTGGGGAGGGGGGCTTATTTGGCACCGCAAAGCCTGACCTTATACGCAACCAGTGGAGCTTCGGGAGGCCAGGGGTAAGAAAGGTGCTGAGGATCCCAGCATGGATAGACTCGAGGCCACATCAGGGAACCTGGCCGCTCGCTGGCCGGTACAGTAGCGCTTTGGCGGGACGGACCACCTGTCAACCCGCTCGCGCCACGGCGGGGGGACAAGTGGAAGAAACGCCTCGCCCCAAGCGACTCGGTCGCCTTCAACGTTCAGCAGCCACCCCCTAGTGCCTCTCCAGCACAGCCAGCGGTTCCAGCACACCAAGTGGTGGTACAGCAGCCCTGGCATCTCTGTCCTCCGTCGTTGGCTGCAGAGGCCAAGGGCGAGAGCGAGGGGGGAACCAAGGTGTGCCCCCAAAGCCTGATGAACCGCACTAAACTCATGGTGGGCAGACAGTCACATCGCCGTGAAAAACTTGGCCGTTCCGGGGGTGCCAACAACCACGGCAGGTGAATCTGATCGCTCCATTCCAACTTTTCACCATCTCGACTCAAGCATGAGCATCTCGAGTCTCTCCTCTCAGTCTCAACACACAATGGCTCTGTGGCGTCGTCCGTGGGGGCTGTTTAGGGACAAGACTGCCCCGGATGAGATCCCGGAACTGGGACCTGGGTGCCCGCAGAGTCCACCGGCTGCTGGTGTCAACCACTAGAGAGACTGCTAAAGTGCGCGTGTGAGGGCGCTGGGACGGTGTACCGCACACGGACAGGCCATGGCCAGGGGTGCAATAGCTGTTTGGAGCTCATACCGAGCTCATAGTCACACCACAGATGGGCTGTTGTCTCGTCCCGTCGATTCGGGCCCTCTGGGGTGATGGACGACTATCCCTTCTCAGTTCGGGAGACGGATTGTCGTGCACGCCGATCGACGGGATCTCATTCAGTTCCAAGTCGATCCATTGCCGGTAAGCAGTATGAGCTTGATCATGAAGGAGTCGCAGCTTGATTCGACTGAGACGAGCTTGTCGAAATTTTTCAGGCCTTGACCCGGCGCAGCACCAAACGGGGGAGTCGATGCACATTCCTCAGCTGGAGGACCCTTTGTTTCCCTCCACCAGAATGCTGGAGCCGACTGGATCACGGATGCATGTACAGCATCAATATCGATGACTCTATTGCTCCAGAGTCCCCAAACCCCGCCGGTGCACAGCATCATCACGGTAACAATACAGGCCTCTTCCCCCCACGACATCCTGGTGGAATGGGGAAATTTGACGCTGGCCCTTTCCAGAAGTGACCAGCTCAGAGTTAAAAGTCGACGTGCGCTGGCTCACGGCCCATTCATTACTCACCATCGGCAGACGAAACAGGCAGTGCGGTCCCCAATCGGTCCAGTCAAGCCCTGGGCGTTTCGATATCGTGACCTTGGAGGGGATCCCCCGAATGAGAAGTCTCCCCGACCGTTTGGCAGACGGGATGATGGCATCTGTTCCGGTTGGGTCTGCGGGTGCATTGAAGGTGCGTATTTGCCTGAGAGTTCATTCAAGATGGAGGCTCGCGCCGAATATCGCCTTGGTCTTGTGGGTTTGAGTGCAGAGTTTGTGACTGAGCACGAGATTCAATGACTCTGATCAGATCCTGAGATGGATGATGCCATGTGCTTGTTACCTGATGTTTGAGCCTCAGATGACGGAGAAAATTCTGCTTGGGTGCCCGAATTGAAGGCCGGCCTGTCGCGTACCTTCCGTCTCATTATGATCTGGCTGATCAATATGTGGACGAGTGCGATCCTCTCAGTTACGGCAGGTACCTCTCACCTGAATCCGTCGCAGAAGGAGGGAGGGCCCTCCCTGGAAAGGAAGCTGCGTGACTGCAACTTCCTGCGACAGCCGGCGCCCCTAAGCGCCCCCGGGCCTCTCCGCTGTCGTTGCATGTTGCACCGAGACCCAGGGAGCACGTTGCAAGTGCAAGTGCCACCATCCATACCTTCCTCGCCCGAGTCCACCCGCTGAAGACACTGGATGGATCAGAGATGCAATTCTCACAGGGCAGGAGCCAGCCTGGTCGCTGGTTGTTGGACGCTGGTCGCCCTCCTTCCCGAGGCACGCCCGTGACTGCCACCCATCCTTTCATCCTTCCTTCCGAATGTCACTACCGACAGAGTTACCCTATACTATGCCTTAATCCTCGTTTTTTCCTCCAGGATGACCTGGTCATCCTCCTTTGCCATCCATCAGCTCGTCGACCTTCCACCAAGGAGAGAGTCAACCACCCAATCCAGACCCATCGCACACACTCTTTTTCTTCTTTCCTTTATCCAGAATATCCCTCGGCCCCCGGCGACCCCGGACCTGATGCACTCCGCAGACGCACGACCGATTGGATCCCACGCCATCTCACCTCTTCGTCCTCACCTTCCTGGGGTTGCACAGAGCTCTGCAATCCCTGTGCAGTTAGAATGGATGCCTTTTGATCGTTGGCTGGCAAATCTCTTTCCTAAACCGCCTCCCTCTGCCTTCCATCTGCCCAAGCTGTGGCTTGTCGATGACCCTAGAACGCGTCAGCCTTCTTACACATGTTGTGTCTGCCCCGTCGCACGGGCACTAGAGCTCGCTAGCGATGGCTCTGGACACCTACAGAGTCGGTGACAAGGCTGCAATGACGAGTACCTCAAACCAAGCCTCGCTGCGGAGAGGCAAGCCCAACGGTGCCTGGCTGGAGTTGTGGATAGACCTCACTCCGCCGCCGCCTAACTAACCAGCTAAAGTGCTTCTATTTGGGGAGTTGCCGTCAGCCCCGCCATGGATCTAAGCTGGGATGCCTCTGCTGGGCCTCAATGTACAACCAGACTCCCCACAGTTTTCGACCTCAGCCTTGACAATGACTGCCCTGTCGGGCACTGCTAAGCTGGACGGACAATATGGATTGACTCACGCGGAAGGACAAGACCCATTGCTTCAGCATCGGCAGGCAAGGCAACAGGGCAAACATGCCAACTCATGGCTGTGTTGTTCCGAGACTGGAGACATGACTGTCTGTGAACAGTTCCCATGAAGATCTCCCAACAATCCCATCAACCCCAAGCTTGGGATCTTACGCCCATTGCGGAAAGAAGCTATATCTCCATGATTTACGGTTGCCTCTGTCGCTCGTTGCTCAATTATCCGAGCAGCTGGACTTTCACGATCCTATCATTGCATCTGTGGCGCCCAGGTAGTTCTGCATCTCGCTCAAACCCGTCGACATGCATCATGCATACGACCATGTCTCACAATTTGAGATAGTCGAGGACTCGAAGGTGCCACGAAATCTGCCAGTCCGGGTCTACGTATGCTCCCGTCCTACAGTGACGGGTCCAACATTGCAGCAACCAGCTTACACGATCAAGACGATTGTTCGCCTGGACGGAGCTGCAATGCTCTACCCTGCATTGTCTTCACACCTCCACGCCGGCAGCGCACTCGCTCAACATGCACGCCGAACCGAAGCTCGACGACCAAAGCCAGCCCATCAAAATGCACATTTGAATGCATGTGTCGGCCTCTAATTCGTCTTGTTCCAAGCCATCGACCCTCCCTCAGTCCTTCATGTTGTCTTACACGGCCAATTGCAAGGTCGACGGTTCTTCCGCTGCCGCGTTGCGTCTTTTTTTCCAGAAGCGCAGGCCCCCTGCCTGTCGACTGCAATGATTACTGTACAGATCAAATATTGGGGACATTCAAGCTCGCAGGACAGGGGGTTCCCAGGAGTTCTCGAGGGGGTCGGCACACTGGGCCGGTGGTGGTGTTCCTGGAGCCGGGCTCACCACGGCACTGCGCCCTATGCCTGTACCGGTGCCTGGTTGCCTTATGCCCATCCCATCCCTACCATGGCTCTAGACGTTCCGTTGGGACACTGAGAAACTCGGGCGTAACTACCGCTGCCTTGGGCTCAGTCTCAAGCGGTGCCTGACTATCATCTCAAAGCTACAGTACTGTGAGGCCGTCACATTGCCCTTTTGGACCAGCTACACGAGTTTGCTGTCCTCGTGTCGCTGCTACCACCAACCATGAAGAACCGATGCCACCATCTCAAACAACCACCAATCTTACCCAGCCTTGACTCTGGAGCTGACCTCATTCTGTCTCAGCGTTTCTCCAATCCTCCATCAACTGAACTAAAGCTGGCCTTTAGCGTGGTCGATCTGTTTTCTCGCGCATCTCTTACTGCACCTATCCGAGACCAGCATGTCTGCTTGACGCAATGCTACGCGGGAACTATGTACTCAGCTGCAGTGGCTTGGTTGAGGAGTTCATGGCATCATCTGGCACCCAAGAGCCAGCTTCCCTGATCATCTCGAGATGATGGTTGCTCTGTTTGTTCGGAGCATTAGACATGACGCTGTCTGTGTCAGGCCTCAAAGCCCAACCAGAGCTGACGGCAACACGATACTCTCGAGACGGGCCGTCGCGAATACGGCAACGGCAACAAGGCCAATCAATGACCAAACGCCTCACTTTGTGCCGTGCCGTCTCTGGTCTCCACGCCTGGATCCCTTCTGTGACGGTGCCTTTCAATTAGGCGCGTTCCGGCCCGTCGGGAGATATGTAGGTAAACAGTGATTATCAGGCTCTTGCCACAATGTGCACTCAAAGCCAAGGAAGGACAGGCTTTTTGTCTTTTTTTTGCGCCAATGGCTAATGCTTCGAGACCCTCTTGGAGGCAATACATGGATCAATTGGGCGCGATCCGAATGGATGGCCGTTGACTTCTGGGACCCTGCGCCTTTCTCCCACTTCCTTCACCCCACGCGCTTGATGCCTAACTGGCTGATTGCCGAGTGATGTCCTTGGAGAGAATTGCCTCGATTCACAGGACGCATTCGATGCCTGCCGCTGCGGACCCACGATTCCAGTACTAGCAGCAGTTATCCGGCGATACCCTTTCTCTCTGAGAGATCCGATCCGGCGGTCACCAAATGTCTCCTCCCCCTGTTCCCTCTCTGGAAAGGGTGACCTGACTTCACCCATCTCATCGTCCCACAGCTCTAGTCACGAGATGCGCTGTGTTTAATGAGTTGGCTGCTCTACCTGTTTTACGACTCGCCGATGCCTCTCGTCCTTCACCATCTTTTTCACCGCGTCGTCTCACAAGACGCTTCTAGCACCTCATGAGAGAACCAACCTCACTTGCCTTATTTGGCATCCCGTCTTTGACCCCATCTGACCCTGATTGGCATGGGGCATGTCTGAATCTTCTGGCCTGATGCATCGCGACGTCACTCTTTAAACGGTTCGTTGCTTTTTCCCTGGCCGTTGGAGATCTTGTCGATCCAGCGACGCGGGACGGGGGCTTGAGGCTTGCTGTGTGCTTGACTATCACTTTGTAGATCCTAAGCTACAAGGCCAACATGGATAAAACGTGGCCATAAAGGCTATGCGTAGGCGGCTCATGCATACTCTGACTGTGTTTCGGGTGTATTGTGTCTTGAGCTGAGTAAACTGTGCGAGTTGAGATACCATGCCTCTCTGTATGAGTCAAGATGACCGTGCAACTGTAAGACTCGGAGGGCATAATACAAGATAAGACATATCGGTCAATAACGTAACCTACTGAATCGAACTGCTTTACTACAACTAAATCTCTCTGACTGACTCTCCCTCATGCATCGTCACACACGCCCATTTCAGCGAGCATCCCCTCATCGGTCAAACAGCTATCCCACCACATCAACGCCTCAGGATACGACCCCGGGGCCATGCCCAATCCAAAGCTCCTTCTGTTCATCATCATCATCATGATCATCATCCTCCTGCCCCACAGGTCGTCGTCGTCGTCGTCGTC